>CAKAKR010066530.1:32627-62462 GCA_916700685.1 Adelosebastes latens | reverse complement strand
TAGTAGTAGTAGTAATAGTGGTAGTAGTAGTGGTAGTAGTAGTAGTGGTAGTAGTAGTGGTAGTAGTGGTAGTAGTAGTAGTAGTGGTAGTAGTAGTAGTAGTAGTAGTAGTAGTAGTAGTAATAGTAGTAGTAGTAGTAGTAGTAGTAGTAGTAGTAGTAGTAGTGGTAGTAGTAGTAGTAGTAGTAGTAGTTTCTGCCCCTCCAAAAAAAAAAAGACTACAATTCCATTGAGACCTTTTTCAGGAAGTGACATACGCTTTTTGGAGGGAACTCAAAGGAGTAAAGTAGGTTCAGCATTAACTTTCACTCATGCCGTTTTTTCCACGTGTCATGATGTTTGTCACACTCTTAAAGTTCCACCCTGTTCAGCTAAATTATGAAGAAACAAATAAATAAAACACATTTGATATAGTTATAAAAGTTCTGTTCACCCTTCTTATATAATGCAAAAAAAAGAGGATGAGGCTGAAATGTTGCTGCTTAACAGGAATGACCCACATCTGGATGGAAACTCTAAATGTAAACCTCTGCTTGAGGTGGTTTTTGCTTCAGTTTATGAAAATGTTAAATGCTTACAAGGTGATTGAAACACATTTGTCACATGAATGCTGACAGGAAACCATCTTCTCTTTATAGAATATGTAACACAACTGATGCTTCTTCTTCTTCTTCTTCTTCTTCTTCTTCTTCTTCTTCTTCTTCTTCTAGCTTTTCCTCTCAGACAGTTGGAGTCCAACTTGAAGCAGAAAAGTTTGAATGCAACAGTTAAAACTCGCAAGATTCTTAGTTTTTTAATTTCCAACCTTTGTTTGGTGCTGAGCGCTCATTGCTGTGTAGTTTTTGCACTGATCAAAGATCATTTAGCAGTCAAACACTGTGGCTGGTGTTGTGCCAAAATGGGCCTTCCTTAACAAACATTTTTTCCTCAGTGTGTGTTTTTTATTTAACGACTGCACAATGAAGTAATCACAGAGGAGAAGGAGAGCTTGATAGGTGGATGGTCATAGTGTTAACTTCCTTATGCAGTCAGGAGACGGTTGTGGTCTTAGTTAATAAGGCCAGAAATAAGCCTGCAGTTTACTATCCAACACCAGGAAATGGCAAGTCAACAACGGGCATTTAGAATATCTCACTTTGTGTGAGTAGTAGACAAGGTTTGCTCTTAAATTGTTTCCCTTTTTAGCATAAAATAACCTTTTCTATATATATATATATATATATATGTGTATGTTGTGTAGATTTATGTTTAAAAAAACAAAGTGGTCGTCTTTCTAATTCATTATTCTCTCCTCTTAATTTAAGTTATTTGCTTCTATCTTATTGTCGCAGTCATTTCTGAAAAGCAGCGTGCGCAACGAGCACCTAGTTACAGAATTTCAGAGGTGCACAACCAAACTCTGCAACAACTTGCGAAGCCTTCGCGCTTTACGCACAACACGTGATGTCATCTTTGGCTTGTGCACCCACGTGCCGGGGGCATAAAGCACGCTCTGTGGTCCTCCAGCCGCACCGGCTTCTGAAACAGTGAAACTTTCACATCAGTTTCAATTTGGTGAATGTCTATACCACAATTCTCACCTTTGACCAAATGTAGTTATAGAGATATTCTAGTTAGTTGTTGTGTCCTTCTGGCCAAACAGCTACCGTGGTGCTAACGTAGCAAGCTGCAGCCGTGCTCGACTCGTGATTGGCTCGGGCGGGTGTGTGGGCGGGACCTCGATCACCACCGATCACTACCGCACAGACTCTGGCTCCAAATGACGTCAAAATCTCAAGACGGCAGCTCCCGTATCCAGGATATTTTGGCTTCCCTTTTGTACAGTGGGAGGAAGTGGAGACGCGTCGTCCATCTTTATATGCAGTCTATGGCAGGGGTCTCCAACAAGGAGCTCGCTACCCATTTCTCAGTTGCTCGCTAAAGGTTCAAAGAATTTGTACATAAATGTGATAACACAAAGTCACTTTGGAAACCTGTTTAAATTTCTATCCAATCAAACTCACAGATATCCAAAATGATCATTTGCCAATCAGCTGTCAATTAAACGAGCTATGCTGTTTTTAAGTTTTTAGTTACATGGTAACATTAGGAGATGTTAGCAGGCTAGCAAGCACACACCATATTAGACAATAACCGCAGGAAATAGCCAGGCCAAGAAAAGGAACAAAATATACTATTTTCATGAGGAATGGGAGTGTGTGTGTCTCATCTGCGGTGTGAGCGTGTCAGTCGGTAGAAGATGTAACGTCGAGCGCCACTTCACCAAAGTCCACGGCAACTTTTCACGGGACTTTCCGGCTGGTAGCGGTCTACGAACAGAGAAAGTAAAGGAGCTGAAAACAACGCTTAAAAGACGACAGTCTCTGTTTACCAAACTGAGGAAGAAGGCCAACGCTGCAACAGAGGCTTCATTTAAAGTGGCAAACATCCTAACGAAGCACAAAAAACCCTTCACCGATGGCGGCGTTGTAAAAGAAGCAATGTCTGCGGTGGCTGAAATGCTATTCAAGGACCATAAAAGTAAGACAGAAATGATGTCTGCTATTGGCGATGTACAACTTGGTGCTATGAGGAGCTCTCGGCCACTTTCATTTTGTCAAATTAGCTCTCAGAGGAAAAAAGTTTGGAGACCTCTGGTCTATGGTCTAACTCCATCCTTGTTTGCTTCTTCCATCTCCAACATCTGCCACCACAGCTGTCTGTCCTTAGTCATACTTAATGACTCACTTGGGGACAGCGCTGTGGCACAGAAGTCCAAAAAAACAACATCTTTAAGATGTTTTCCCCATTTAAATGAACCATATTTACTTTTTTTCTGCATTTACAGCAAGATTTTAAACATTTGCATCTATAATTGAGTTGAGTTAAAAAGTACAAATGTTCGATGTCATTGCTTAATGTTTTAGCTAAAAGTTGAACTCACCAAAGACGGTAAAAACAACCTGCCATTTGTATGTTGAAAGCCATTTCAGGAATGTAATTGAAGTGAGAGGAAGTGACCTTAGGGCCATCTCCTCGACTATAATGAGCGCAACGTGCCACACGGCTCACCCCGCTCCACGCCGACAGTGTGTTTACAATAACCACAGCCTCAGAGCTGCTCATTTCCTCCCTCCACGGAGATAGCGGAGGGTGAGGAAGTCCCTCTTGGCAGGATGGAGGAGGATGGCGACCGGCTTCCAGAGATTAGACACATATAATTGGTGTGTGGAGGCAGATACTGAGCTTCAGGAAGATTGTTAAAAGCTGCACGAGTGAAACTCATCTTCACGTCTTGATCACAGAAAATAGGTTTTGCTTGGTAATTATGAGTATAAGGAACTGTCCAACCTGAAGTCTAATTGTTCCTGATCTGGCAACCGGGTGGTCCGGTGGGTCGGGAGTTCAAACTGTGAACCAGATGGTGTGTGTCCATAAACAGCCATTTGTCTTGGCAATGTGCCGTTACAGTAAAATCACCACCTGCTAACTCACTTTACGTCTTTTTTTCTCCTAAGTTAAGGCAACTAAAACGTCTTGGTTGAGGTTCAGGAAAAGATTGAATGGTCTGGTCTAATGTCTGGGATCTCACTGGGAGTGCAGCAAACATCACACCACTTCCTGCTCTGCCATTGAAAGTAATCACAGGTTATTTTAAACCAGTTAAAGGTCCCATATCGTGCTCATTTTCAGGATCCTACTTGTATTTTGTGTTTCTACTAGAACATGTTTACATGCTGTAATGTTCAAAAAACCCTTTATTTTCCTCATACTGCCGGCCTGAATATACCTGTATTCACCCTCTGTCTGAAACGCTCCGTTTTAGCGCATTTTGACGGAATTGCTTGGGTCCATGTGTACTTCCTGTCAGCTGATGACATTCACATACACTGCAACCAGGAATAAACTGGGACACATTTAGAATGTTTACATTTAAATCTGTGTAATGGTCTAAATATTGTATATTTGTGACATCACAAATGGACAGAAATCCTGACAGCTTGTTTCAAATGCAGAGTTTCTGAATATGGGCTGTGTGTATTTCTCTGTGGATTGAGCGTTTCGATACTTTCACAGTATTTATATTGGACTTAAGCCTGCCTTATAATAAAAAAAACATGAAAATCTCACTTTTTTATAATATGAGACCTTTAAATAAATGATAGATGGTTTTCTGCTGTCAGTGTGTCGCTGCAGCTTTGACTCGAAAGAATGAGGAAGTGTTTTAAAATAGGACGCCACTTCAGTCCGTCTCCATTCTCAACAACGGAAAGTCTTCAAAGCATTTTATTCACTAGATAAATACTGAAACTTTAATTATTATTTCAAGTTATTTATCAAAGTAAAAGTGTCAAACATTTGTTGGTTTTTGCTTCTGAAATATGAGGATTTTCTCTGTTTTACATCATTGTAAGTTTAAACACTCCACTACATGTAAAAGTCCTCAATTCAAAATGTTACTTAAGTACAAGTACAGAAGTATTATCAGCAAAATGTACAGAAAAAGTACTCAGTCTGCAGAATGTGTTATATTATTATTATAGATTATTATAATATTCAGTTTTTATCACTAACAAATACATGTAAGAGTATTTTCATTTTGTAGTTTGTCAATGTGAAACCAATTTGAGATACTTTGTGTACTACTAGGTAGATTAGCAGTATAGTAGGTCACACTGTCATGCATCATATATTTTTAATTTATATGTAAAAAGTAACAAGTAGTGGAATAAAAAGTACAATATTTCCCTCTCAAATTTAAAGAAGTAGAAGTATAAAGTAGCTTAAAATGGAAATAGAGTGCTAAATTAAAGTACAAGTATGTCAAAATTGTACTTAAGTACAGTACTTGCGTAAATGTACTTGTGGTAAAGTGTGATGGGCATTTCACTATTATAAACTAAATGATGGATTTATTATTCAGGAAATGAACCAACACATTATTTGATGATGAAAATAATTTTATAAAAACAATGAAATATTGATTTCATGTTAATAATATACATATGATAATATTGTGTAAATAATCCAGCGCCTGTAAAATCATTTAATTTATACAGTTATGGACTCTCTCTCTCTCTGTCTCCCTACACTCGTATTTTTAGAATTTTTAAAAAAAAAATCTTTTCAAATTTTCTATCATGAATTCTTTTGGATAATCACAGAGTGAAAATCTGATATCATAAGAGCCCTACTTACATGTCTGTGTGTCCATTTAATGTTTTCCAGGATGATGCTGAGGGCCTGTACTGCCAGGAGCAGATCAACAGGTCAGACTCATTTACTAAAATATAATAAATATATAATAAAGTAATATCCTGTAATAATAACTGTACAATAACTGCACTTCCAGGTCAATCTACTGGGCAGACGGTTACGTGCTGGTTTTCTCCATCACGGACCACAACAGCTACCGCACCATCCAGCCGCTGTACCAACACGTCCGACGCATCCACCCCTCTGGAAATATACCCGTTATACTGGTCAGTGTGGGGCTCCAAAATGCCTGTAAAAAATCTAATAAAATCTCATCAAATATTGGTGATGTGTTAGGGAAGGGGTCGGCAACCTTTGCTATCAAAAGAGCCATTTTAGGCAAAAAAAAAAATTGTGATGGAGGTAACACAGTTTATAGTCTAAGTATATAGTATATAAGTCTAATGCAGTGAGGGACAAAGAGACAATGTACTACGGAGTATTAGGGCCACATTGAGGGAAAAAACATCTGAGATTTACAGAATAAAAACATAATATTACGAGAAAAAAGTCATAATATTACGAGAATTAAGTCATAATATTACAAGAAAAAAGTCGGAATATTACAAGAATAAGGTCCTAATTTTACGAGAAAAAAAAGAAAATAACACGTAAAATTACTACTTTACAATATTATGACTTCATTCTCATAATATTATGACTTTTTTCTCATAAACCTATGACTTTAATCTCATAATATTATGACTTTATTCACGTAATATTATGACTTTATTTTCATAATATTATGACTTTATTCTCGTAATATTACGACTTTTTTTCTCATAAACCTATGACTTTATTCTCATAATATTATGACTTTATTCTCGTAATATTATGACTTTATTCTCGTAATATTACGACTTTTTTTTCTCATAAACCTATGACTTTATTCTCATAAACCTATGACTCTATTCTCGTAATATTATGACTTTATTCTCGTAATATTACGACTTTCTTTCTCATAAACCTATGACTTTATTCTCATAATATTCTGACTTTATTCTCGTAATATTATGACTATTCTCGTAATATTATGACTTTATTCTCGTAATATTACAACTTTTTTTTCTAATAAACCTATGACTTTATTCTCATATTATTATGATTTTATTCTCGTAATATTATGACTTTATTCTCAAAATCTCAGATAGATTTTTTTTCCTCAATGTGGCCCTAATACTCCGTCGTACTGTCGTACCATAGACCTACAACAATGATAAATAAAAATGAAAATGTAAACAAAAAACAGTTATTCATTTCCATTTTTTGCAGACCCCTGTGTTAGGAGAAGGTGGTTTAATTTCACTGTTTAGTTCGTTTTAAGTAAAGCTGACAGACTGAGGGTTATTTTAAGTTAAAACGTTTCCCGTTTATTTTTCCACCCCCCGTCTAGAACAGACAGGAACAGTTACCTACTAACCCTAATCCCCATTATCTAATCTACCCTGTAATCTGTAATCTGCTGCAGGTTGGCAACAAGAGCGACCTGCTCAGAGCCCGACAAGTGCCGGCAGACGAAGGCGAGACGCTAGCAGCCTCGCTAGGTGGGGAATCCTCCTCCTCTTTTCTCTCTTCTGTCTTCACCATATTATCTTTATGATTCGTGGTCGTCTCTCTCCATCTTCTGTCATTCCTCTCAACCACCATTTTCTAATATAACAGATTTAAAATGCAGCAGTTCTAAATCTAAACACACTTTTCAAAATTATGGAACACATTTTATGTATCACAGTACGTTGTGGTGGAAAGTCAAATTGCTAAAGTACTGTACTTAATACAATTTTGCTTCAGTATTTCCATTTTATGCTACTTTATATACGTTACTTTTCAGATAAAGACTCTCCATGTAAAACATATGACGATCTGTGATGGATTGTTGTAGATTAAACTACCCGGTAACTCTTCATTTTACAGGTCCGCTAATTTCATGGTAATTAGGTGATAATTAGCAAGTAACCTGTTTGAAATTTCTTTGGAGTTACTGCCAAATTACCCCAATATTTACCTCAAAATGTATCGAAAATGACTTTATTATAAACAATATTTAATAATGATGTGCTAAAACAACATCTAATGGTTAAAATAGAGCCCTGAGGCTTGAGAAGCGGCTGCTCTTCATCGGAGGTGGAAAACCAAAACTAATCTCACCATTGTGACTTATTGTCTACACTAATGTAACCTGGTAGCTGACGTCATGATTCAGGGAGGTTATTAAGACATGTATTATTATCTATTTATCAGCAGACATGGAAATAAAGCAGACCAATTAACTTTGTATTCTTTTCCTCGAAATGTATTAAATACATTACCTGCTATTTATTACTGCTTATTGGGAAATAGTGAAATATAATGATTAAATAATGTTTATAATAGATATATAATAATAACAATAAAGGTCCAGAGTCAAGTCCGAAGTCAACAAAGTATTTTTTGATACATTTTGAGGTAAATATTGGGGTAATCTGGCAGTAATTCTAAAGATATTTCAAACAGGTTACTTGCTAATTATCACCTAATTACTATGAAATTAGCGGACCTGTAAAATGAAGTGTTACCAACTGCCAACAATGTATTAAGTTGTTGTTGCTTACATGTAAGTGCATCATTAAAAACAATCAAATAATGTATATGATAAGTATAACACTCTGGATAGTGCCGTTTTGCATAACGAGTACTTTTACTTATGATACTTTAAGTACATTTCGCTGATGATAATTATTTACGTTTACTTCAGTAAAAATTTGAATAGAGGACTTTTACTCTTAATGGAGTATTTTTAAACTATGTTATTGCTGGTTTTACTTAAGTAAAAGAAATGACTACTTCTTCCACTACTGGTATACAGCTATGTTAGAGATATGTACTGAGAGGAGGCTGTTATTAGGCGTCTTTAATGCTATAAAAAAAATATAAAGAAAACATTTGTACATTTGGCAATGTCGATAAAACTTAAAGACCCTGAAAACTTGTATTTTAAAGGTTTATTCCTCTATTAAAAATGACATATTCATGACGTAATAAGACTCATAATAACATTCATAGTGATAGTTTTTTGGGGAAAAAAGAAAATACATTTTCAGGGCCTTAAAGGTCGGTGTGACCGGCTCACCGTTTCCCACTAAATGATATTTTCTTCATTCTCTTTTTATATTTTGACTCTCCCCGGGGTCACTGGTTTCCTCTTTTTACATCATATTGTAGCTTATTTTACTGTTCAAACATCAGTTATCTATCCTCAACGTCCCTTCATTCAACTCCATGACATTCAAAAACTTGAAGATGTTTTGTTTTTGTCCAGAAACTTCAGAGAACTGCAGCTAGAACAGCAGACAGAATTTCCCACAGGAGACGATATGTAAAAGCATCTGCAGACTCTGTGCCGTCCAATTATAACACACATATCTCTGTCTCCTTCTGTACATGTAAACTATATCCTGCATGCTGCCTAATGAACGAGGAATGTCGAGTGTTATCTGAAAGATAAAACTGCCCTCTGCTCACAGGAGGCGTTTACTTTGAGGCCTCGGCCAGAGAGAACCACGAGGGAGTCCACGCCACCTTCCTACATCTCTGTCAGGAGGTGGGACCTGTTATTATTGTTGTTGATTTATTGCTTTATTAATCTGCCAGATAAGGATGAGGAGGGACAGTTGTAGCTCTGTTTTTGTCTGCAGAACCCATTTTTCTATTCTCTTTAAATTAAACAAACAAGTTGTTAAATTTTACTTATTACACGGCTGTGTGGAATACTCTATTCTGATTGGTCAATCACCACGTTCTACGGCCTGTTACTTATGTATAACAGACCGTTGCTATGTATAACAGACCGTTGCTATGTATAACAGACCGTTGCTCTGTATAGCAGACGGTTGCTATGTATAGCAGACGGTTGCTATGTATAACATACCGTTGCTATGTATAACCGACCGTTGCTATGTATAACAGACCGTTGCTATGTATAACCGACCGTTGCTATGTATAACAGACCGTTGCTATGTATAACAGACCGTTGCTCTGTATAGCAGATGGTTGCTATGTATAGCAGACGGTTGCTATGTATAACATACCGTTGCTATGTATAACCGACCGTTGCTATGTATAACCGACCGTTGCTATGTATAACAGACCGTTGCTATGTATAGCGTGTAATAAGCGGGATAATGTACAGCAAGCCGGTCATTGTTGTGAAAGAATCTCCTTCAGGGCGATGAGAGACCCTGTCGGGGTTTCTTTCACAACAATGACCGGCTCGCTGTACATTATCCCTTACTTATTTAGCGGATCGCTAGTTAGCTAGCTAGCTTGCTAATCACACCATGTGTTCATGCTACGGTTACAGAACATAGGCGAAATAGCACCACATGAACTGCTGGACTTGGTCTACGTTACTTTTTCGCTGGACTTTACTGTTTTTTAATATAGAGTACTGCAGGAATGAGTCCTCAAACCCAGAAATGAGTTAACATTTTAGCACTTCTGGTTCCCTCGTCTGGAAGTCAATGGGTTTTGTAGTTGCCTGAAATAAGGTCAGTGGTTAACACAAGCTGAAGAGATTTTAACGTTTTGTTCTACGACATAAAATACATCAGTAAATATCCCACTCGTGAATTTTGAAGCCTTTATGTGTCTTTAAAAAGGCGGTTGCTAACTAGTGGCTAAATGAGACGACTAAACATCGCGGCAACTCATAATCGTATCTATTTGAGGAACAAGTGTTTAAAAAATAGTACATTTTAAAGCTGCATTAAATTATTTTTGGGACTCTTGCAGCAGAACAAGTTGTTAACACAACATTTACATAATCACACCCAGCAGCAGCCAACATTTCCATTCATGTTGAGTCATGTTTTGGGCACTAAATGAAGATAACTAAAATTTTAAACTCTCCTTTTAGCTCTGATTTTGGTCTCCACCAGCTCCTGAGGGAAATATGTGGCTCTTTAGCTGCTAAATGCTCCATCATGTTCACCAGCTTTGTCTCTTTGATGCTGTTCAGTTGGCTTATCAGAACTTTTTTTGACTGCCTGCAGCGGTTAGAAACCAGGGCCAGAAAACTAAAACAAAGATGCCAAAGAGTTGAGGGGAACTGCACAATCATGTTCTATTATTAATATAGGAAAAAAATATTGATTATTGCAGCTTTAAAGCAGCTAATCGGTTAAAGCATGCTTGAGATTTAACAGAAATACACTTTAATACATTTGTATACATACAGTTACATACATTAAATTCGACCTCTGCATTTAAAATGTCAAGATTTGGACCAGAATCCATCAGTAATACTATTAAATACTCATATACATATATATATATATATATATATATACTGTATATGATATATGGTTTTCAGCTGAAAAAAGTGGTCTGCGGGTTTAATTACTCTTTAAGGGATTTTCACTTCCTGTGGGAATTATGATTTCAGGCTATTTCCCACTGATGCCCAGAGTCACCAGAAAAAAAAAATACAAAAATACCCTGTTTGTCTTTTTGCTCAGAAAGAGGTATACCAGCCCATATTGGTCTCTTCTGTATATTTGTTTTACTGGTGCAGCAATAGAAGCTCATTACATCTGAGTGTGTTTAGACAGTCTGTTTCCTTTTCTGGTGTTCGAGAGAGCAGATTCTCAAACCTTAGCTCTGTTGAATCTCAAGCATGCTTTAACTGATTAGCTGCTTTAAAGCTGCAATAATCAATATTTTTTATATTAACAACATGATTGTGCGTTTTGGTTTTCTGGCCCTGGTTACCAACCACTGCAGGCAGCAAAAAAAGGTCTGATGAGCCAACTTAACAGCATTTCCCCTCAAGTAAGAAACTTTATGTATAAAGCGCCTTTCAAGAGCAGAACGTCACAAAGTGCCTCACAAAAAAAATGAACCAAAAGAAACTGACATAAATCAACGTATCCTCATACAACGGTTCGTATGATATCTTAATGATGATTTCAATAAAGTTATTCCTCAATTTTTCGAGCGTTCTCCTACGAATGTCCAGCAACACGTGTCAATTTCCGCTTGTTACATGCATACAGTCTTTTCAAAATAAACTTCCGTCTTCACAGGAAAAAACTTTAGGTTTAGGCAACAAAAATACTTAGTTAGGTTTAGGAAAAGATCATGGTTTGGGTTAAAATAACTCCGTAAGTGGCGTTACTAAGTACGGAAGTTACATGACAAAATAAATCAACGTTGATTTCTGGTTTCACACGGGACACACCAGTCTCCTGGGTGAAAGTCCTGTGTTTTTTTTCACCCACCCATCCATCCCGACCTCCTCCCTATGCAGCGTTTGTCACTCTTTATACTTCCTGTTTCACAAATACAAAATGACTTTCGCTGCAACGTATCCTCATACAGCGGTTCGTACATCTTACGAAAAGTTATTCCTCATTTTTCGTGCGTTTTCCTACGAATGTCCAGCAACATGTAACACACGTGTCAATTTCCGCTCCAGTTTTTTCAAAATAAACTTCCATCTTCACAGGAAACAACTTAGTTAGGTTCAGGCAACAAAACCACTTAGTTAGGTTTAGGAAAAGATCGAGATGGAGTAACTTAAGTATGGAAGTTACGTGACGAATAAATCAGCATTGACTTCTGGTTTGACGCGGGGTACGGACACCAGTCTCCTTGGCGAGAGTCCGGTCCATTCACCACGACCTGCAGCTCTTGTCCCTCTTTTTACTTCCTGGTTCACAATTATGTGGATAACATAAGAATTGATTTGGTGGGATATATAGGAGTTACAGTGCATTACTTTTTGTTGGTATAGTTAGTGTATGAGAACAGCCTGCATAAATGCAGACATAAAATAGAAATACATTTAAATATATACAGTATACTGTATAAGTCTAAACAAGTGGGTTCTTGAGCTGCTCAAGCAAAGTAAACTGGTTTTCTTTCAGCGAGTCACTGTGGTCTCTGTGTTCCAGGTGATCCGGGCGCTGGGAGGAGGGAACGGGGAGAAACGAAGAGGAGGCCTCCACCTGGCCAGACCCAAATCTCCCAACATGCAGGAGCTGAAGAGGAGGTTCAGGCAGGTCCTCTCCTCCAAAGTCAAGTCATCCACCACTCTCTGATCGCAGGATGGGACCAAAACATGGCAACATGGCAAAGATCAGAGCTTCCCTGGAAATAAAAGGCTGCAGTCCTCCTTTGATGGACGGCTGAAGAAAAAAAAAAAAGAAGACTCGACATCGAAGTCTTTTAAGTTTGAGAACTGAAGCCGTTAACGGCCTGAGAAGTTTCTGTGGTGATCAAAGCATTTTAAAGTTGTCGTCTTCAGATGAATGAAGACAAAGACTGAATGGAGCTTTCTGCAAACTAAGCTCGT
This sequence comes from Adelosebastes latens, assembly GCA_916700685.1. Lineage (NCBI taxonomy): Eukaryota > Metazoa > Chordata > Actinopteri > Perciformes > Sebastidae > Adelosebastes > Adelosebastes latens. The sequence goes on along the minus strand of CAKAKR010066530.1, from coordinate 49,894 downwards.
GGTCAACATGACCTCTTCCCAGGATGCTGCTCACAGCGAACATGTCCTAAACTGCTAAACAAAGAGTCAGAAACGTGGCGTGTTTACAATGAAGGACAGTGAGTGGGTCAGTAAAACTTCACTGACGGGGTCACTGTTAACAAATTCATGCCTCAGTTTTCTTGAGGTTGAAAAGTCACTCTCCATACATCACGACAAAAAGGGAATTTAATGCCAAGACAAGACAATTTAATGGAAAAACGTTTCTGATATCCTGTCATAAAACATAGTCTCATTTAACTACATTTAAAATAAAAAATAAATGAATAAATAAATTAAATTAAATTAAATGTAGTAAAATAACATTAAACAAGTAGCCATTAATTAATTGATCAAATAAATAAATGAATATAAAAAATAAATGCAAAAATAAATAAATATATGATATATTATATATATATATAATTATTATATATATATTATATATTATATATAAAATTAATAAAAAATAAATAAAAGGGAAAATTAAACAGAAGAGTAAATAAATAAGAGAATTAATACTAAGATAAATAAATAAAGAAGCAAATTAAAAGAGAAATATCAATTTATGTCACATTTTATCAATTAATTAATACCTACAATTATTTTTAGTATTCAATTATCAATCAATTATTATTATTTTTAATATTATTTTGCTACATTTAATGACATTTGTTTATTTATTGAGTCATTGCAAAGACTTTTTTCATTTGGTTCAAGGTTGTTAATCCATGTGAGAACAATGCGAGATTACAACTTTGCTGATGCCAAATAAAGGAAATGCGAGTCTCCTCCTCTCTGTTGCAGACTTATTAAGAAAGTATGAACCAAAACAGGAAATGACCCCAAATTGCAAACGTTCAAGGCTTTTACTCTGAGACAAATGATGACATTTGACAGCTGGAAGGGAAGCCTCGTGAAACAAAACAAAGAGAGGACTGCTGATATTTATGGAAGTCGATTGCTGCCAATAATAAAAAAAAATCAAACATTTAATCAAATATTATTTTCCATGTGTGCACAATGTACGACAAAAATTAAATATTTAGAATTAAATAATCCAATTTTGATTTTTACAAATCTAAATAGATAATTACTGCCAAAATAAAAATTCAAATTGAATTTATGTAGAATCATAATGATTATTAAATTGAATATACAATTTACTTTTTATTTGCATTTTCAAATTGGCGGATAATACAGCATAAAATTGCAATAATTATTTCATATCTTTATATTTTATATATAATTATAATATCAGGATACTGCATACCTTCAGAACTTCCTTGAGAAACATCATGTTTTTAAGTTTTCTTCAGCATTAAAGTAATCCAGTGATAGTTTGTCTGCACATTCATGGAGACACTGCTAATAGGAACTACTAATAGCTAATTCGGCATCATTTTAATGGTGACAATTTGCCAAAATGTAAACAAATACAGGCTAAAAAAATGCAGTTGTCTTGATTTTCTGATTTAGCTTAAATAAGGGCATTTTTATTATGGCCTGCATTTTATTTTCAAAAATGAAAATTGAATTTTATTTTAGTGTTTTATTTTAATTTTGTCACCCAACATGCACACACAAAAATGGAGTATGATGTATAATTTTAATAATGGCAGCAGTAGACTTCCATATTCTGACTTAGCTGTTTATTCCAACGTATCCTCATACAATGGTTCGTATGATATCTTACAAAAAGTTAATACTCTTTTTTTATGGTGTTTTCCTTCGAATGTTCAACAACACGTGTCAATTTCCGCTTGTTACATGTTTACAGTCTTTTCAAAATAAACTTTCGTCTTCAGAGGAAACAAGTTGGTTAGGTTTAGGCAATAAAACTACTTAGTTAGCTTTAAGAAAAGATCGTGGTTTGAAAATAACTATGAAAGTGGCGTAACTTAAATACGGAAGTAACGTGACAAATCAACGTTGACTTGTGGTTTCACACGGGGTACGAACAGCGGTCCCCTGAGTGAAAGTTCAGTGTTTTTTGACAAACCCACCCACCCCAACCTCCTACCTACGCGGCGTTTGTCGCTCTTTATACTTCCTGGTTCATGTTTACGTGGATTACATACAAATTGATTTTTTGATATATATATATGAATTACAGTGCCTTACTTTTTGCAGGTATAGCTACGAGCAGTGTGTGAGAACAGCCTGAACATGCACACACAAAAATGGAGAATGATTTATAATTTTGGCAGCTGTAGACTTCCATATTCAGCTGTTTATTTGTGTATTTTAACTGGTATGAACACCAGAGTCCATTAATGCTTTGCTAACGTCACAGGGGCTGTAGTTAGGTTTGCTTTAAAAAACCCAAATTCATCACCAAGATCCTCAACACAAGACGTACTTGTGAATCCATGTGACTCACATTTACGAGCCCTAGATTGCCTCTAATTGTGACAATAACGTAAACTTTTCCGCTATAGCTCAGCCCAAAGAATCCAAACTCAAGGTGTGAAAGCACCTTTAATGGCTCGCAGTCTGAGGAGTATTTCATTTCTATTGTTTTTTTTTAAAGGAAGGTGTTAGTGTGGAGCTAATGTTGCTCCAGAGGCCTTTTCTTCCCAACTAGAAGGAATTTCTGGGCGAGTCAAAGCTTCTTGGTACCAAGAGATATTGAGATTGCAGGAAAGTAAGTTGTGTTCATGGTTCAAAATCCACAACTGTGATAAAATAAAGTCCTCGCTATCTGTAAAGATTTTGGAATAGGTTCAAGTATGTAAAAGGAAGTTAGTAAGTGTGTTTTTATGCTGTTCTCATGACCTCTCCTCTCACTGACACACACACAAAATTCCCAGTAAAGACAAAATTCCTCAGCATCTGGAATTTCTCTCTCGGTCACTGAACTGACACTCTAACCCTTTTTACACACACACACTTAAAAAATTGTGTGCTGACCCCGACTCGTGACCTTTTCTGCCCTTTGACCTTTAAAAGCAGTAGGGCTCCCATCAAGAGTCTGGAAAAAGGTCGAGATAAAGCCGCTCTCTGTGTGTCGAGGCAAAAATCCCTGAGATGTCATTTGATGAAGACAGAAATAAGATTTTTCCCAGCTACTTTTAAGTCTAATTTCCTTTTGTGAGACAAACTTTTCTTCCCACACAGAAACACACACCACTTAGAGACCTCCTTCCTGTGTTCCACTGGATCAAGTGCTCCTGCATTCTCATATGAATAAAAGAGGATTTCCTCCCCTTTTTTTCCCCTGAAAAACGACGTTAAATGTTAGTTTTATTTGATAGATGAAGAGTTAATGTGACATTTAGGAGGCCAGATTTAGAAAACGGAGCCTCCACTAAATGTTCCCTTTTTCGGTAAAGAAGAAAGAGAGCCCGAGTGAACTTCTGGGTTCTGTTTCAAAACTGGAAAAAAAAATTAAAATAACATTGACGTTGTCATGAAAAAGCCAAGCATTTGGTCTTTGAACCTTCATCAGGGTTTGTCAAAGGGGAATGTCAGAGCTTATAATGACCCTTATCACAGCAGCCATTTTGACATGTCATTGCAGGATAAACACAGGTGTAATTAAGAACATTAATTATGGCCCTGTTCCATTTAGGTGGGCCAGGGCCCTGGTATTGTGCATGCTGGCTCACTGGAATGGCTGTGACACTAAATACAAAGGTACCATAGTTCATTTTATTTAGTTTAGTTTACCTTGCAATTACTTGTCAAAAAGGCTGCTGTGAAAAGGGCCTAGTGTGTTTATTCATGCAAGTAGACATGGGAAATGTGGTTCACAGTTGAAGTAACAAAGGGCCACATACAGTACATAGGATGCTTCACAGATAAATCAACACAGAAGGCAATCAGTGAATCTAAACAATAGAAGCATATTTTACAGTAATACTGAACTCTGGGAAGAAGCTTCATAAAGTGCATTAACAACATTTTTATCACAATGCTCATATCAAAATCCACATTTAAAGCCCACGTGTAGAGAAAGTTTGTTTCTCCAATTTTGGCAGTTGTACATGTTAATTACCTTAAAGGTGCAAAATACGAGATTCTGAGCATTTCTATTGCCTCTGCCCGGTTCTCAATATGGCGACGGCTGAGCTGGCGGCTCGCAGCTAACGGTGCTAACAGCGGCAACACTGCTCAAAGAGCTAAGCTAAAGCCTCGGCCACACCAGGAACGTCAGGAGCGCGTGGCGGCTGCGTTACCTGTTGTTTTTTATTTCGGTGTCCGTGTTAACAGGTTAGAGGAGCCACACTGCCGCGGCTCGGCTGCATCTCAGCTGCGTCTCTTCTAGAGATTCGAGGTCTCGCCTATTTTTTGACGCGAGCCGTGCACAGTTCAAAGCAACAACAGACAGTGAAAGTGATCTATTGACTGTATATTAACATCATACCAGCAACATTACTGCAGTTTCAATGTATAGACATCTGTAGAATATGTTACGGAGATGAAAAAAAGTAAAGATTTACTTTAAATCAACACTTCCTGTTTTCATTTCAAAATAAAAGCCCTCAAGCGTTTTTTTTTCTGTGGACCGAATTCCTTCATTTGTTCACACATTCATGGAGACACTGCTAATAGGAACTACTAATAGCTAATTCGGCATCATTTTAATGGTGACAATTTGCCAAAATGTAAACAAATACAGGCTAAAATTGAATTGAAAATTACATTTTATTTTAGTGTTTTATTTTAATTTTGTCACCCAACATGCATACACAAAAATTGAGTATATATCATTTTAATAATGGCAGCAGTAGACTTCCATATTCTGACTTCCATATTTAGCTGTTTATTCCAACATATCTTCAACGGTTCGTTTGATGTCTTACGAAAAGTTAACCCTCATTTTTCGTGTGTTTTCCTACGAATGTTCAACAACACGTGTCAATTTCCGCTTGTTACATGCTTACAGTCTTTTCAAAATAAACTTCCGTCTTCAGAGGAAACAAGTTTGTTAGGTTTGGGCAACAAAACTACTTGGTTAGGTTTAGGATAAGATCGTGGGTTTGGGTTAAAATAACTCCAGAAGTGGCGTAACTTAAGTACAGAAGTTACGTGACAAATACATCAGCGTTGACTTCTGGTTTCACACGGGACACGAACACTGGTCAATTGATCTTGTGGGATAAATACAAGTTACAGTGCATTACTTTTCATAGGTATAGCTATGAACGGTGTATGAGAACAGCCTGAACAGCCCTCTCTTCTCACATTACTGCCTAAAACGGCCTTCATAGTATTTGGTGTTGCATTTAAAGCCTTATGCTTTCCTTTTTAGTTAATGAGTTGCTTTGGATGATGAAAAAATGCTTTTCTGGGCTCTAAAGTAGAGTTTTTAAATATTAAACCTTCATGGTTTAAAAACTAACAATGCAAAGAGTGATAACTGACTTTGCTTGTAGTTCGAGGGGTCTTGTTGACTGTTAATTAGACGTCTCTATAACGTCGGTCTGTGGGGAAACAGAGTCAGAGTTAACTTTCTTTTAGTATAAAAGGGGACATCTTTAAAAACATGGTTGTTACAAAAATGCTAAATATATAAAGGTATACATATAGCAGACTAGGTCAGCTTATCAACAGCAACCAAACACAAACATGTGGGTTCTTGTTCTGGTGACCGTTATGGGAAAGCACTTCATCAACAACAGCAGTGTGGAGGACAGAAACCAGCTGTGTGTGTGTGTGTGTGTGTTAATGGTCTTATTATGTTATCTGTAGGAGGCGGCAGGAAGTTAGAGTCCCGTCTGGGATGAAGTCAAGACCCCAAACTCAGAGACAGAGTGAGAGAGAGAGAGAGAGAGACAGAAAGGTTGTAAGAAGATCTAAGACTTTAAGAAATACTAAAGTGAAGAAGAGAGAATGAATCATAATGTCAACTGTCTCCGCATAAAAGGGCTGACAGAAACAGGGAGGGAAGACAGAAGATAGCCGGTGTTGAAGGGAGACAGACAGACCGATACAAATGAGACAGAAAAACATGGAAGATTATCAGCTTGTTTGTGCAGACGTAAAACAAATGAACACGTCAGCTTTCAGCAAAGCTTTCAGCACAAGACGAGATACTCAATGTTCGGCTCCCCCGACACGATGACGCTGCTATGATGAGTGACAGCTGAATAACGCTGTGGAAGGCCAACGCTGCCTTTTGATGATACAAATCAAGAATGTTATTGCTTGATGATTCTAATCTGCAAAGAAAATAATCATGTTTTTAGGACAGTGACATCCTCAGAGCTGCACACTCAAACTCAGGACTTGATTTACTTGACATTTTTTTGGGAGGGTTGGGGGTATTTTCTGTGCCTTTATTAGGGGTGGTAATGTGGTATCGATACACAGACGTCAAGTATTGATCTTTTATTTTTTAATCCACCGCCGGGCCCGGTTGCTATTCTGTCATTTAGAGGTTGTAGCAGCTCAGTCTTAAAGGTCAGGAAGAACGCTAAATAACGCTCCAAATTTACGCTAAATTTTGGCAAGGAAAAACTGGCATGGCCATTTTCAAAGGGATCCCTTGACCTCTGACCTCAAGATATATGAATGTAAACTCGGAGTTGATCAGAGTGAAAACTGTATCTTATTAGATAAAACAGATGTTGACAAACTGCATAATTTTTAGTTGAAAAAAGTAAATAAATCACAATATATCTTATCGCAATACTTGCAACATTTTCAAAATTGCAATAAGATCGTATCGTGACTTAAGTATTGTGATAATATCATATCGTGGGGCTTCTGGCTATTCTAGCCTTTATTGGACAGCGATGTCCGTTATGAGGTTGCCAACAGGTTTATTGACAAGATCAAAGGGTTAAAATATAAAGAAAACAACAATATAATCAAAAAATGTAAACGCCTGATTATTACAAATAGGCTAATAAAAGGTGTAACATTAATTGCTTTAACCTTCATGACTTTTATCTACATATTTGTGTATTAATGTACATTTTTAGAATTTGTATTATTATTATCTCTGTACATTGCACATGTTGTTTATACCTCATACTGTGAACTTTTGCACATTCCCATGTCAGCATTTTGCACATTCCTGCACAAAACCATACAACTTTCATTTAAAAAAACATATCTTTTATATTTATTTACATATATTTTGTCATATTTTTATTGAATTTTCTTCTAGTCAATGTTTATTTCTTGACTTTTGCAGTACTTGCTTTTTATTTTTGTAATTTTTGTAATTTTAATTATCTTCATATATTTTTATTTTCCTCTTACTGTTTATTGTTATGCGCCACGACACCAAGGCAAATTCCTTAAAAGGCTACTTGGCAATAAACCTGATACTGATAATGAACAGTAATACAGATATACCAAAGTAAGAAGGAGACCAACTAAATATAGCCTGCTTCAAAAACTAGCTTGAAAAACATCACTAAACATGGCCGATTAAATACGTCACTCACAAAAGCAACGCCTAGAACAAAACAATGAGCCATGAATGGAGAATAAACACTAAATTACATGACATACCGACGATGCAACCAAAGGCGTAAGATGTATGCAGATGTTGCTGATTTACACAGATGAACTATAAACACTTTCCTTGAAGGTATGTGCACCCACTTCCTGGTTAAAACTTAGGGGGTCAAAGGTCATTCCCTGTGATACTTAAAGGAGCCACTAGGTGGCTTTAGTGCTTGTAGAGTACATCAGCATTACTATAAGAACCTCTAGGTGTCACTATTTCAACTTAAATAGTTTAGTTACTTGAGGCGTTACAATCAATTCATACAGGTTAATGCAGTTCAAAGTGCTTCACAGTCGACTGACAAACCGAACTTAAGACAGAACAAGTGTGGGCCGCGAAATAAAAAAAAAGCAAAAAACTAATTTAACGATGTGATCATTTGAGACCGATGCACGCGAGACAATAAAATGATAAAAATGTAATAAAATTAAATTAAACGCTATAATAGCAGTTATAGTAGTAATGTGGTGTGAAGTAAAAACTAGATTAATTAAAAATAACAATAAAATAGAAAAAAATTATACAAATTAAATACAATAAAATAGGTGATTAATAAAATAACAAATAAAATACAATACAATTATGCAAATTAAATACAATGAAATAGGTGATTAATAAAATAAAAAATAAAAATAATAAAATATATGAATTAAATATGATCAAATAAGTGATTAATAAATTAATAATTAAAATAAAATAACATTATACAAATTAAATACAATTAAATAAGTGATTTATAAAATAACAAATCAAATATAATAAAATTATGCAAAATAAATACAATACAATAAGTGATTCAAGAAATAACAAATAAAATATAATAAAATTATACAAATTGAGTACAATAAAATAAGTGATTAATAAAATAACAAATAAAATATAATACGATTATACAAATCAAATACAATCAAATAGGTGATTAATAAAATAACATATAAAATATAATAAAATTATACAAATTACATATATTAAAATAAGTGATTAATAAATTAATAAATAAAATATAATACAATAATACAAATGAAATACAATAAAATAGGTGATTCATAAAAAACAATCAAATAGAAATACAATTTTACAACTTAAAGAATATAGTGAATAAAATAATAATCATTCTTAATCAAAGGCCTTTTTTATTATTTATTCGCTGGAGCGAGGGCTGGGATTCGGGTTAAAGGAAACGCTACTGCGCCTGCTCCATGGGCCAATAGATGCGGAAGATCGCCGGATGATCCGGCTACTTTATCACTCGGCAGTCGAGCCATTTTGGCTTCATGCGCCACTGAGCTCACCTACAACGCTGTATTCAGTTCTCTTTATACATCCGCACAACAATAATTGCAGAACCTATTGTGTTCAGACTTCAGTCTGAACTCCTGTCTTGAACTCCAACTTTAATCTTTGTTTAGGCCTTTTGACCTCCTTCTTTCATTTCTGGCTAAACGGCTGGCAGTATAGAGTTCATGCATGAACAATATCTGTGGTCTGTTGTCTCTATTTTTGGCTCCAGGTCCCAGTGGGCAACCCATTTAACCTCCCATTTCCCCTCTACCTCCCTGCTCACCCTTTTCCCTCACTTTTCCCCTCCTCGTACTGCATTTCTTGAGACTCGACAGAACATTCAAACCAAGGATTTTTTTTAACACTTCCCGCAATAGCTTCAACAGCTTCTCCGCACAGATTTTCATACCGTCTTAAAGGATTTTGGTATGGAAATTCTGGTCACAATCCTTTGCCAATCTCTAAGTCTTTATACCTTTATCAGCAGTTTATTTTCACCCTTTGCTCTCCCCATCCTTCATCTTGGCTTGCATCATGTTTTCAAGATAAGCTAATGATTTTTAAAATGCTCTGATTTATCACCACAAATTCTGGATTGTTGCAACTTGCTGGAACGCTTTCAATATAAGCAACTCAGTTGTTGTTTTTTCTTGAATGCAACTTGGAAGCTTTAAGAGGGCCATTAAGATTTGGACCACTTAAATCTCAGAAATATGTTCATGATCGTCAGATTGTTTTAAGAGTTGCTCCCATAACTCATGTAGGATAATCATTGTGTTTTTCTATGTATTTATAATGTTTAGGTAGGGCTTACACAAATGTCACATTAAACCTCAGAATCCATATAAAAGTGTTTAGCTGCAGTGTTGTCACAAGTTGACATTCTGGGAAAATATAGTCTTTTCTAACAATTTAGGAAATACTTTTATTCACTTTCTTGCAGAGAGCTAGAAAACAAGGTTGATACCACTCTATATATTTCTACAACTATACTAGAGCCAGCAGATGGGTAGCTAGCTTAGCACAAAGACGGGAAATGTAGTACAGATTATATAACATTTCCCCCTGTTTTCAGTCAAGCTAAGCTAACCGGCTGCTAGCTGTGCCATCTTTTTACAGTCAAGCTAAGCTAACCGACTGCCAGCAGTGTCCCTTTTCAGTCAAACTAAGCTAACTAACTGCTAGCTGTGTCCCCCTGCTTTCAGTCAAGCTAAGCTAACCAGCTGCTTGCTGTGTCCCCCTGTTTTCAGTCAAGCTAAGCTAACCAGCTGCTTGCCGGACGCTACGGTTCTTCAATGGCGCCGCTGGTTGGGACGCCGTTATCAGCTGTAACCGCCATATGAGAGCAGTGCAGAGCGGCGGCCATGAGCCAGCCAGTGGGACACGCTCACATGCACTAAAAAGCACATGCGGCCGACCTGACTATATCAACAAAGCATGGAGGAACTCTGATTACAACACACATAGAGGGAGAGAGACTTCCTTCTCTGCTCAGGTAGATATTACTCCCCTATATCTTTACATATAGACAATAGTTGTTTGCTGCTACATAAACACTCTGGATATGGTATAGAGCACCTTTAATAAGTAGGCCTATGTTTCTACATTGAAATATCAAGAAGATTGAAAGAGTAGCCTATAATAGCCTACATTATTTAGGTTTTGAAGAGTTCTAGGAGCAAGATTACTCTTGTTGTTCAGTGCTTTCTTTTCCCCATAATCATCTGGATTTACATCATTATCTCTAGGATAATTTGCCTGTTTCAGATTTAGATCATAAACATATCTTTAGTCTCTTGAGCATAAACCATCTATAGATAATAAGATGTTATTCCTTTTCAACATAGCCTGATCAAAAAGATCTTTCAGATAGCTTTAGTTTATGATATGTCAGTGCTTTGCCTCTGTGTTTTCCATAATAGAAAATGTTGAATGTTTCCCTGCAGCTCTATGGGAGGAGTGAGATTAGAGAAAAGTTTTAGGGATCCTCTAGTTGCCATAACAAATAAACAGCAACCACATTGTGTGCTAGTCAGCCACTTCTGCTAGCTGCCTAATGAAAAGTCAACCACCACAAAATGAGACGAGAAAGCAGAAACCTGCATGTGTCTGTGTGTTTGAGAAAGAAATACAAAAGTTAACTCTGGGAGTTTACCGCTAATAAATTTAGCTTTTGCAGAGAGGTGATTAGATAGAAACGTCAACATGCCTTTATATCTTTCTGTCTGCAAGATAAACAGGCAGATGGGAGGCAGAAAGGAGTCGGAGGATGAGTCACACTTACTGATTTATCAACACTACAAACACATCCTACAAGAAAGAGGAAATTCTGTGAGAGAGGTTGACTCTGAAGTTCAGAAAACGTACACAACAGAAGTCATTTTCCTTGACTTTGATTGTGTTGCAAAGCCTCATGTTGTGTTCAGTGGATTTAAATTGTAAGTGTGTGTGTGGTTGTTTCTGGGTGGCAGGGTCAGTTTCTTTATCCTTTTCATTCTTATTTTTCATTCATGTCACTCCGCTTTTCTGCATTTCTGACTTTTCATCGTTCCTCCTTTCATGTGTGGTCAAATTACAGACTACATCAGATAAGGAAGATTTGTAGACTGGCTGAGGTGGGGCCGGCAAAAGAAAAGAAAGGCACTGAATGGATATTTCAACACAAGTCAATGTGGAATTGACTGCTATTAAATACAGTATGTACTATTAAAGAAGTAAACTTAGTAATGAATTGTGTCCTGGAGCTTGTTGTACCAGTTAAAACCTGCAAATTACCACATCACTAAATTAAAATGGGTTGCCCCACACAAACTACTTATTGCAAAGAGATTACCTAGTAAATATTTACATATTGTAGCCTAAACTAACTAGCTTGCCAGTACAAACAGTTTAGACTGAAGAGACCAAGATCAGAATGGAACATGATTATATGAACAAACACTTGACCGAAATGCTGTTTAAACCAGCATTAAGGGATCTTTTTGGCCACTCTGGAGCAGTACAATATTAACAAAGTTGATATGGCAAACTAGTTAGCTAACAGTTGCTAATTTACACATCCAGCATATGGAGTCGTGTTTCTGTCCACCTGATGAATGTAAGTCCAGTTCACTCTCGTTTTAGCTCCGCTTTTGGTCTCCACCAACTCCTGAGAAAAATATTGCGCCATTCGTGCGTCTACACGACAACAATGGATCTGAGGCTGCCAAAAATGCAGCACGTGTCCCAGCCCTAATTCAGCCCTAATTCAACCTAGTTAAGGTTAGGCATCGACTTTGAATGGTTAAGGTTAGGCATTGACCTTGAATGGTTAAGGTTAGGCATTGACCTCTAATGGTTAAGGTTAGGCATCGACTTTGAATGGTTAAGGTTAGGCATTGACCTTGAATGGTTAAGGTTAGGCATTGACCTATAATGGTTAAGGTTAGGCATTGACCTCTAAAAGCTAAGGTTAGGCATTGACCTCTAATAGTTAAGGTAAGGCATTGACCTCTAATAGTTAAGGTTAGGCATGGACCTCAAATGATTAAGGTTAGGCATTGACCTCAAATGGTTAAGCTTAGGCATTGACCTCTAATAGTTAAGGTTAGGCATTGACCTTGAATGGTTAAGGTTAGGCATTGACCTCTAATGGTTAAGGTTAGGAATTGACCTTGAATGGTTAAGGTTAGGCATTGACCTTGAATGGTTAAGGTTAGGCATTGACCTCTAATGGTTAAGGTTAGGCATTAACCTCTAATGGTTAAGGTTAGGCATTGACCTCTAATAGTTAAGGTTAGGTATTGACCTCAAATGGTTAAGGTTAGGCATTGACCTCAAATGGTTAAGGTTAGACATTGACCTCTAATAGTTATGGTTACGTATTGACCTCGAATGGTTAAGGTTAGGCATTGACCTCGAATGGTTAAGGTTAGGCATTGACCTTTAATGGTTAAGGTTAGGCATTGACCTCGAATGGTTAAGGTTAGGCATTGACCTGTAATGGTTAGGTTAGGCATTGACCTCTAATGTTTAAGGTTAGGCATTGACCTTTAATGGTTAAGGTTAGGCATTGACCTTGAATGGTTAAGCTTAGGTATTGACCTTGAATGGTTAAGGTTAGGTATTGACGTTGAATGGTTAAGGTTAGGCATTGACCTTGAATTGTTAAGGTTAGGCATTGACCTCCAATGGTTAAATTAGGCATTAACCTCTAATGTTTAAGGTTAGGCATTGACCTTTAATAGTTAAGGTTAGGCATTGACCTAAAACGGTTAAGGTTAGACATTGACCTCTAATAGTTATGGTTAGGCATTGACCTCTAATGGTTAAGGTTAGGTATTGATCTTGAATGGTTAAGGTTAGGCATTGACCTCTAATAGTTAAGGTTAGGCATTGACCTTAAATGGTTAAGGTTAGGCATTGACCTAAAATGGTTAAGGTTAGACATTGACCTCTAATAGTTATGGTTAGGTATTGAACTCGAATGGTTAAGGTTAGGCATTGACCTCGAATGGTTAAGGTTAGGCATTGGCCTCTAATGGTTAAGGTTAGGTATTGATCTGGAATGGTTAAGGTTGGGCATTGACCTCTAATGGTTAAGGTTAGGCATTGACCTTGAATGGTTAAGGTTAGGTATTGACCTTGAATGGTTAAGGTTAGGTATTGACCTCTAATGGTTAAGGTTAGGCATTGACCTCTAATAGTTAAGGTTAGGTATTGACCTCTAATGGTTAAGGTTAGGCATTGACCGCTAATGGTTAAGGTTAGGTATTGACCTCTAATGGTTAAGGTTGGGCATTGACCTCTAATAGTTAAGGTTAGGCATTGACCTCTAATAGTTAAGGTTAGGCATTGACCGCTAATGGTTAAGGTTAGGTATTGACCTCTAATGGTTAAGGTTGGGCATTGACCTCTAATAGTTAAGGTTAGGCATTGACCTCTAATAGTTAAGGTTAGGCATTGACCGCTAATGGTTAAGGTTAGGTATTGACCTCTAATGGTTAAGGTTGGGCATTGACCTCTAATAGTTAAGGTTAGGCATTGACCTCTAATAGTTAAGGTTAGGCATTGACCGCTAATGGTTAAGGTTAGGTATTGACCTCTAATGGTTAAGGTTGGGCATTGACCTCTAATAGTTAAGGTTAGGCATTGACCTCTAATAGTTAAGGTTAGGCATTGACCGCTAATGGTTAAGGTTAGGTATTGACCTCTAATGGTTAAGGTTGGGCATTGACCTCTAATAGTTAAGGTTAGGCATTGACCTCTAATAGTTAAGGTTAGGCATTGACCGCTAATGGTTAAGGTTAGGTATTGACCTCTAATGGTTAAGGTTGGGCATTGACCTCTAATAGTTAAGGTTAGGCATTGACCTCTAATAGTTAAGGTTAGGCATTGACCGCTAATGGTTAAGGTTAGGTATTGACCTCTAATGGTTAAGGTTGGGCATTGACCTCTAATAGTTAAGGTTAGGCATTGACCTCTAATAGTTAAGGTTAGGCATTGACCGCTAATGGTTAAGGTTAGGTATTGACCTCTAATGGTTAAGGTTGGGCATTGACCTCTAATAGTTAAGGTTAGGCATTGACCTCTAATAGTTAAGGTTAGGCATTGACCGCTAATGGTTAAGGTTAGGTATTGACCTCTAATGGTTAAGGTTGGGCATTGACCTCTAATAGTTAAGGTTAGGCATTGACCTCTAATAGTTAAGGTTAGGCATTGACCGCTAATGGTTAAGGTTAGGTATTGACCTCTAATGGTTAAGGTTGGGCATTGACCTCTAATAGTTAAGGTTAGGCATTGACCTCTAATAGTTAAGGTTAGGCATTGACCGCTAATGGTTAAGGTTAGGTATTGACCTCTAATGGTTAAGGTTGGGCATTGACCTCTAATAGTTAAGGTTAGGCATTGACCTCTAATAGTTAAGGTTAGGCATTGACCGCTAATGGTTAAGGTTAGGTATTGACCTCTAATGGTTAAGGTTGGGCATTGACCTCTAATAGTTAAGGTTAGGCATTGACCTCTAATAGTTAAGGTTAGGTATTGACCTCTAATGGTTAAGGTTAGGTATTGACCTCTAATGGTTAAGGTTAGGCATTGACCGCTAATGGTTAAGGCTAGGATAAGTTGTCGTGAGAGTTTTTGCAAGTTTTCGCGATTGGTGGGTTACCTTCTAGACGCGACCTATTCAGCTGCTGTCGCCACTGATGGAATGTGAGAACCAGTTTTGTCCTGTTTGGGGCCTCGTCGAGCCCCCCCATCAGCCCCTCCAGCCCCTCCACCTCTGCACACCGCGGTGCCGGTCAGTCTTGAGAATGAGGGGCCCCTCCGTCAGTGACCGCTAAGTGGCCGTTTCATAAAGATGAGTACCATTCAGAAAAGAAAGAGCTCGGGATCAATTTAAAGAGTTGCTTATGGCAGAGACTGTCAACACCTGGATATAAGGAGACGGTCTGGATGTGTACAGTAACCTGTGGTTGAACTCGGCTGTAGAAATGAACTCTGTGATAGACAGAGAAACTACTAAAACCTCCTTTGATGTGGCAAAATCAAACACACCAAAATTAGAAATAGTTGAAACCTTATAAAATATACTTTGAATTCTACATATTTACATGATAATGTTGCTTGCTGATTTTTTTTTAAGTAAAACCACCATGTTGTAGATGTTTAATGTCCCTACAATGGCAATGGTTCCCAACCTTTTTGGCTCATTACCCCTTAAAATAAAGCTATGACTACTTGTGGCCCTTTTGTTAAAGTGTGCATATGTCAATAGATTATACCTAAATCAACTAAAAAGTCACATTTGTTATTATAGTGATTTTCAGAGTTTTTTTTAAGAGTACATGTAACATCCTGTGGTGTTAATCATCTGTTGACCCCTCATATTTCTGTTGTTTTTAGGATGAAATCTTTTACACAATTGTATTAGTAATGTTATTCATGATTTTATTTCTGTTTATTCTGTTCATTTTTGTCTGTAACTCAGCGTTGTTTCTATCTATCTTGGCCAGGACAGTTGGTTTGAAGTCGTTCAAACTTGACTTTTTGAAAATGTGTCAGCCATAGCCAAGCCCCCAGGAAGAGCGCCGGTCGTTGATGCCGACTTTCGTAGTGGCCAAACGGCGGTATTACAACTTCCGTGTCCATCACGTGATGCCATTGGGCCCAAAAAGACTTTTCCCATAGACTTACATTGAGAAAGAGACGTCTGTAACTCAGAGGATAATTTTTTATTAGGTGATACAACTTCCCAGTATGAACACTCTAATAGCCCTTATTTAAATCATTAGGTCCTAAAAGTTGTAAAATGCACTAATAGCTGAATCCAGAGTTATTTCCCTTCCTCCGTTCATGTGAGTGAGACCCAGACCGAGGCTGGAGCGCAAGCTGGAGCGCAAGCTGTGACAACGGCGTGACGTTGGGACCCGGGGTCATGTGACCGAACGGACGCTACTGCGCATACTGCGGGGCTACCTTGTGATTTACAACCCAAGACCAAGATGGCGACGGTCAAAAACCAAGATGGTGACAACTAAAAACCAAGATGGTGTCGGCCAAAGGCCAAGATGGTGACAGTCAAAAACCAAGATGGTGACAACTAAAAACCAAGATGGTGTCAGCCAAAGGCCAAGATGGTGACGGCCAAAGACCAAGATGGCGACTGTCAAAAACCAAGATGGCGACGGTCAAAAACCAAGATGGTGACGGCCAAAGACCAAGATGGCTACGGCCAAAAACCAAGATGGTGACCTCCAACGACCAAGATGGTGACGGCAAAAAACCAAGGTGGTGACAACTAAAAACCAAGATGGTGACGGTCAAAAACCAACATGGTGACATCCAACGACCAAGATGGTGACGGCAAAAAACCAAGGTGGTGACAACTAAAAACCAAGATGGTGACGGTCAAAAACCAACATGGTGACATCCAAAACCAAGATGGCGACGGTCAAAAAACAAGATGGCAACGGTCAAAACCAAGATGGCGACTGGTGACGGCCAAAAACCAAGATGGCGACTGGCAACGGTCAAAAACCAAGATGGTGACGGCCAAAAACCAAGATGGCGACGGCCAAAAACCAAGATAGCGACTGGCGACGGTCAAAAACCAAGCTGGCGACGGTCAAAAACCAAGATGGTGACGGCCAAAAACCAAGATGGCGACTGGCAACGGTCAAAAACCAAGATGGCGACTGGCAACGGTCAAAAACCAAGATGGCGACTGGCAACGGTCAAAAACCAAGATGGCGACGGTCAAAAAGCAAGATGTCGACGGTCAAAAACCAAGATGGTGACGGTCAAAATGCCGAACTCGAAGCTTCAAAACGGCAGACACAAACCAATGGGTGACGTCACGTCCACTTCTTATATACAGTCTATGGTTGGTATCAGCTACTGATTCCATATTTGGGTCTTGTTATGACAACTGAACAATCTCCATTTTGTTTGCTCAAATATCTTATCATATTTGTGCTATGAAACATTTTGTCACACAAAAATGTTTTTGAAAAATACA
>CAKAKR010066530.1:0-22710 GCA_916700685.1 Adelosebastes latens | reverse complement strand
TCATTATATTATAAGTGGGAGAAATGTCATGGTGCAGGATTGAACATTTTAAAACTAGAATGTATTTGTAACTTCTATAAATACAATTTATGAAGAAAACTGCATGGTAAGAGCTCTGTCATTGTTATGTGTTGTTAATTGTTTTTCAATAATAAATATATACACACATTTGCATAAAGCAGCATATTTGTCCACTCCCATGTTGATAAGAGTATTAAATACTTGACAAATCTCTCTTTAAGATACATTTTGAACAGATACAAAATGCGATTAAATATTTTAATCAATTGACAGCCTTAATTAATACCAATTTATTAACAAATGAGTTATGTCATAATGCAATTTATGCACAATTTATGAGGATTACTGCATGGTAAGGGCTCCAAAGTGACAGTGAACTTACTGAGGCACAATAAAACCTTTTCTTTTAAATACACCGGTAATAGAAGAAAAATAAATACTTGTTGCGTAACATAGGTGGCAGCCTTAGACAAATATTACACAAATATTTTACTGAACATGTATATATTTTGTATACCAAATAATAGGATATGAGAATATTTGTAGATACAAAAATGGAAAATTTATTTCCATACAATATAGTGTCACAGGACTTAATATTATATAGAATATAATAAATGTTTTAAATAATAAAAAATCAAAGTAAAGATGTTCTCAGTTAAGAGTACTTCTATTGGTTGTCAAACAGTTCATATTTCCATTAAATTTAAAAAAATGTTGAGATCAAATAAAAATCCCATAATAAAAAGTTCCAACTACATATCTTACTTCTCGCTGCAGGGCTTCAGTCACCCGATCAAAACCAACGGTTCTGGAGCGGCTCTGCTGAACTACCTCATACTGGACACAGACGGACTCTCCTGGGAGCTGAAGCCAACATACAGGTACATGAGGAAAGAACTTTAGCTACAGCAGGTTGATGAGTTAAAGGAGCGTACCCACATCTTTCAGGCTGTAGTCTGACTTGACTGAATTGATTAATGACAGGATCGACATGGAGGCCGGTATGGTGCATTACATGGGTCGAGACATCCACTTCCCTCGCGGCTACGCACCCAGAAAGGACGCCCGCTGCTGGTTTACTCCTGGAGTCCTCTGCTCAGGGGGTTAGAAACACACACAAATATAAACACTGTGCATTCATGCGTGCATGCTGGTTATTTAGGTTTGCTGTTATATATATTCCTGTATGTACACCAGTGGCATCTTTGGGGTTTCGATATGTGAAGCCAATGCTGAAGTGTCTTACGTTCTTTCTAACAGCCAGCAGGGGGCGACTCCTCTGGTTGCTAAAAGAAGTCTGATTGTATAGAAGTCTATGAGAAAATGAGCCTACTTCTCTCTTGATTTATTACCTCAGTAAACATTGTAAACATGAGTTTATGGTCTCAATCGCTAGTTTCAAGTCTTCTTCAATACAGCATGATGTTCATTTAGGAAATTATGGTCACATTTAGAGTCAGATAGACCATAAAGGGGGTTGTCCGTGTTTTCGTCTTAAAACTTTAACCCTTTCACAGTGTGTTTTCAGTTCATGAAAGTTAATTGTAACATTTTGGTCGCCTTAAAATGTCTTATTCAGCGATCGGTTGTACTTAGCTCCACCCTCTCGTGTCACTTATGATTGCAAAAAACGAAGATGGCGACGGCCAAAAACCAAGATGGCGACGGCCAAAAACCAAGATGGCGCCGGCCAACAACGAAGTTGGTGACGGCCAAAGACCAAGATGTTGACGGTCAAAAACCAAAATGGCGACGATCAAAAACCAAGATGGCGACGGTCACCATCTTGGTTTTGGGCTGTCGCCATTTTGGTTATTGGCCTTCGCCATCTTGGTTTTGGGCCGTCAACATCTTGGTTTTTTGCAACTAGAAGTGACATTAGAGGGTGGAGCTAAGTACAACCAAACGCTGAATAAGACATTTTTAAACGACCAAAAATGTTATAATTAAGTTCATGAAGTGAAAACACACTGTGAAAAAGTTAAAGTTGTAAGACAAAAACACGGACAACTCCCAGACCGGACAACTTCGTGGTGGCAACCTGCCAATCACAAGGTAGCCCCGCCCTAAAGCATCCCCTGCTTCATGGTCTATCTGACTCTAAATGGGACCATGATTTACTAAATGTACATCATGCTGTATTGAAGAAGACTTGAAACTAGCGACTGAGACCATAAACTCATGTTTACAATGTTTACTGAGGTAATAAATCAAGAGAGAAGTAGGCTCATTTTCTCATAGACTTCTATACACTCAGACTTCTTTTAGCAACCAGAGGAGTCGCCCCCTGCTGGCTGTTAGAAAGAATGCAGGTTTAAGGCACTTCAGCATTGGCTTCACTTCTCAGAACCGGAGTTGTCCACTGAGCTAGAGCCAGTAAACTGTTAGCTTAGCTTAGCATAGAGACCCGAAGCAGTGGGAAAGAACTAGCCTATACCTCTGTGTACTAATGCAGCATTAAAGCAATAAAATATTCCTTATGTGGCTCCCACTGAGGTTGAAATTAAACCTGTAATTTCCACTTTTCTGTATTTTCCCTCACCTGTCATTGTCAAAATTTGCAAGTTAGCCCCATCTGCTCGTTCACTTCGCTGCGACAGCTAACATGACGGTTCTGGATATCGGAGCTTTCAAAAACATGGTTGAAGAGCGCAGACAGTCTTTCAGCACAGTGAAAAGTGTGTTTAATTCAAGCTGTTGAAAGCTGATAGATGTGGGTACAGCACAGACAATCCACTGGATCCGCCCCCCCCTCCACACACACACACACACACACACACACACACACACACACACACACACACACACTAT
Source organism: Adelosebastes latens (assembly GCA_916700685.1). Lineage (NCBI taxonomy): Eukaryota > Metazoa > Chordata > Actinopteri > Perciformes > Sebastidae > Adelosebastes > Adelosebastes latens. Next base: position 19,875 of record CAKAKR010066530.1, on the reverse strand, counting down.
TTCCCTTGGCCAAACACCTGATATTGCACTGTGAACCCATTTCTGAAAACTCTGTAAGAGGAGATTGTCCTCTGGCTTGATAGGTAGCGCGAGGTAGTACCATTGCCATGGGTACAGGTTCATTTCCCACTGAGGTTGCCAACACTAAAAATAAATGCACTCGAGTTGTTCTGGGTATTTTGAACAAATCACGTCAATCGAATCAGCTTGAACCAAACCAAAAGACTAATTATGCTTCGCAAACTTTTTAACATCATTTGTTTGAACTCCTTGTATTTTGATATTTCTGTTGTTATTGATTTATGTAAGCACTTAGCATCATTGTCATGCTCTATGTAAGGACCTTCTATATGAAAATAAGACTTCTCATAAAGAACTTCTTCTAAAACTACGTGGACTTTATATCTTAAGCAATCAAATTCCTTGTAATCAATCCAACATGAGACTATTGTACCTCAGCTTGTCTAATTGCTCAATAATTTGGTGTTTTTGTACCACTGTAACTCAACACTTGACTAATTAAACTAAGAGCAAGACTAAAGCTGGTCTAACGATAAACCGGTCGGTGCTCTGATGGAGAAATCGCTGCGAGACTCTTCACCTTGTATTGAATCATCACTCTTATCATTATAGACATGGAGAGAAGGTGAAAAACAAAGAGTATCCCTTTAAATGAACGGCTACCGAAACACATCTGTTTCAGTGCAGGTGGGGGGTGAGGGGGGTGAAGCGGGGGTGTGGGTAGCTAGCACCACTAATGAGCACCATACATCACATGCTATCAGGGCTAATCACACAGAGGGCTATATTTAGCCATTTAGCTTCAATTACCTGTTTTCCATGGGACTAATCAACACTTAGCAGGCGACACTGCCGCTGTAAATGGGACTGTATGTGTGTGTGTGTGTGTGTGTGTGTGTGTGTGTGTGTGTGTGTGTGGACGTATATGTTTAATTAAGTAGGACAACCCGTGTATGAACATGAGGGCTTAATAGGCTTTGGAAGGAAACTGTAGCTCTCCCCCTGAACTCATGCAGCATGGAGGAGTCGGCTTAGTTAAACTTGGTGAACTGGGCTAACAAAAAAAAACACCAATCATTTACACAAAACAAAATAGCTACAACTTAGGTTATTGGAGAGCTGTGTTGTTGTATATGTGATAGATTTTAATCTGTCGGTACTCAAAAAGCCTAAATTCAAGCTTTATGGTTAAAATTTAGGTATAAAACACAACTTTTTTTTTTTTTTTTAATTAGGGACAAATATGCACACATGCAACATTTAGTTCTTTATGTAACATGGGCTGGACTGTAGATCGGATCGAGGTTGACATATTATATGCAGAAAGTTTTATTTTCATAAAACACAACCGGATATTACTTTATCTCAAACAATATCTTAAGAGTCATTTTTCCCCTCAGCTGCTAAATAATAGTTTCAGCCCTTCTTACATCGATGTGCATTAATCCTTTTCTTTTTGTGTTTTGGTAAATCAGTCTAAAATTAAATTCCAAGCTTTCAAAAAACTAGCTGGCATTGTCACTCACTCTCACTCATCTTCAACCGCTTATCTGGGGTCGGGTCGCGGGGGCCACATCTCCAGCAGGGGACCCCAAACTTCCCTTTCCCGGGCCACATTAACCAGCTCTGACTGGGGTACTGTACTAATGTTAACCAAACATGATAACACCACATCCTCTGTAGGACCCGGTATTGTACTGTACTGTACTGTCGGCCACAGGTTCTCGTTTTTATGCTGTGTCTGTTTCAGGACAACAAACAAGTTATTCATCTAACCTCCGTGACATAACAGAGAGAACAGACAGCACATTTAATGGATGTATGACTGCTCAAATGAGCTTGAAATGTCAACCCAGAGGGTAGTGAGAGGGAGGGAGGAGAGAGAGGAATGGAGAAGAATGCAGGATGAGAGTGATGATGGACAGGAAGATGGAGGGGAGAAGGTAGGGTTGATGAAAGGAAGTGTGATGATGGAAAAAAAGAGGATAAATATAGAAGGGAGAAGCCAGAGAGTGGAGAGAAAAAAGAAAAGAATAGATAAAAAAGGACAATGAGAAAGGGGATGATGGGGTAAACCAGGGAAGTGGGTGAAAGGAGGAAAGTGAGAAAGACTCTCAGGATGGAGCCGACGGTGTTTTAAACAGAGTTGTTTCTTCACAGAGTTGGGCGGAGGAGCTCAGAACACAGTGAACTGGACAGCTTCGCCATCTCTTTGCCGGGAATTCTTCTGTCACTCCTTTGGCCCGGACTAGCGGTGCTAGTCGGAAGGGTTAGCGTAGCGTGAGTTCAAATGCGTGTGTGTGTGTGTGTTGCAACACAGCTGGCAAGGCTCAAGCTGGCTCTAGCGTTGGGGCGGTCCCTGTTGCACAATGAAACGGCCGTCAGTCCAGAGGAAACTGCTCTTTTTTAGCAATAAATCAGCTGAATTAAAGACGTTGGGAAGTGAGGGGGAGACACGGGGAGAAAGAGAAGGGCTGATGGGAGACGGGGTGGGCAGGAAGGAAGGAGACGTTTCATGAGAGCCAAAGACCCAGGAAGATAGACACAAATTACATTTATTATTAGAGCTATTAAAGGCCAGGCTTCTACTCCAAAAAGGCAAATCCATAATTCTTCCATGACGTCTCGTGATTACATCGGAGTGCTTCCAACAACTGAATGTTGTTACAGTGTTTCACTGTGAAAATTCAAGTTTCAGGCTTACGCTGTACTGCTACTTGGAGCCACAACTTCTGCCTAACACAACACGTTTAGATCCCAATCAATGTATCAGCTGATAGGTAATACCTAGTATATATCGCAATGGCATTTTTATGTTGTTGTTGTTTTACATTTATTTGTCTTAATTTAAGAAAAAAATATTGTTTGTTGAATTTGTGAATAGATTTTCAATCAGGTGAACCCTCTTCTTACAGTTACGGTGTCTGATACAAAAGTTTATTGTTGAACAGTAAACTATCCTACCTCTGTACATGTCTTCGTCATGACTCTTAAATACCCAAATTTGGAGATCATCACTGCCAAAAAAATTATTTGATTTTATTTAAATATTGATTTTGGCATTGCCCTTAAATCCCATATCTGCTGGGCAAAGAAAAATATCATTATTGTTGTATGTTTAAAGACACCAATAACCATTTCTTGTTTAGGTCACAACTCAGGTCAGTTTCAATTCAGTGTGTTTGCTGGCATCAACCTATATTCTTATACAGAAACATATGATCTCTTACTAAAAAGTTATTCCTCTTTTTTCATTTTTTTTACCAACGAATGTCCAGCAAGGCATGTCAATTTCCGCTCATTACATGCATACAGTCTTTTCAAAATAAACTTCCGTCTTCACAGGAAACAACTTCCTTGGGTTTAGGCGAGAAAGTTACTTAGTTAGGTTTAGGAAAAAAATCAACTTGGTTCGGATTAGGCAACAAAAAAACTTAGTTAGGTTTAGGACTGTAGATTCTGCGTTTTTTCACATTAAACTCGGTGAAATTACAGTTGAGTTGGACCAAAGCACACTTGGTGATTGTTGTAAAGAGTAACGATGACGGTTTAGGTGAGTTTTATTTTGTTTCTGTCCAGTTTGAATGAAGTGTTTCACTATGCTCCGCTACGTTCAGCTGATCTCAACATAATCAAAAATACACGTGGATGATGGCGCAAGCTGCACGGAGAGGGGGGGTTGGGGGGGGGTCTGCGCTCTCCGAGTGCCATTCTAGTTATATTACTATGACCACATATTGTGGAGGATAATCTGAGGACCAACTCCAGTTCTAAAGCTGTGCTTTGGTGAAACGGCAGTGGAAGTTTAGAATGATGTTCTTGCTATGTGACAACTCAATGAAAATATACAAACAAACACTTTAACACGATGAGGCGGATGTCATGATGAGATGTACTTCACCTACTTACTCTGAACAGTGCCTCTACTCTTACTACTTTACCGCAGACTGTTTTGTCTCTGGAGAATAGGTTTGAGCTAGCTGTAGTCAGCTGTGGGTAATATATATATCGGTGGAGTGAAGGAGCAAAGCCAGCTTGGCATCACATTCTCTACATGTGTCCAGTTTTCCAAAATAATAATAATGATAATAATAATAATACACCACAAAACCCAACGTACGCTGCCATTGGATGCTTTTCAACAGCCTTTAAGTACTATAGGGGTGGATTATTTTTAAACCACACCACCGTGATTGTCCCTCTAAAGACTTCATTAAAGAATATTTGCAGAACAACTGTAATCACTGAGCTTAGTGGGCAGTATCCCACTATACATTAAGTCCATATTTGTATAAGAGCAGCCCCAGAGGGAACGTAACCACTAATACCGGCTGTGTTAGCGCCTCGCTCTGCCCTGTAAAATCTGCGGGAACACTTTGTGCGACGGAGGACTCTGGGATACTTTCACACTGCGCGTCGTCTGTGTCATTAGGAGGCATCTGTGAGTTTATGTGCATATGTCTGGCCGAGGATTTGAAACCTTGAGATGTGAGACTGACCCACATACGGAGGCGTTCTCCAGCCAGGCGGAGGTCTCATAAGCCTCGCTGTAATTGAGGGCCGAGGGAGCACCTCAGGAGTGACGGCCGCTTAATGAGAAATTATAGTTCTGCTGATGCTTTCAGAAAAACCTGACTCCATTTGATAGTAATTACATCTCATATGGTTTCATTACGCCAGCTCCTTATTTGGATTAGGCAATATTACCACTGAAATGGGAGAGGATAAACTCTGCCGGGATTATCACCAGTTTGAGACCCCCCACACTCTCTGACGCACACCCATACACACACTGTGATAAATGAATGAGGTTCTGCAAGGGAGTCCAGCAACAGTGGTCATACAGTTGTTAAAACTACTAGATACTGAAAATTTAGCTCAATTACCCTCAAATTCTTTATTGTGTCGATTAGCTTTGAGTCCCACTACAACAATACAGTTCATTCAGTGTGTGAAGGTTCTTTCTGGTCAACAAAAGGACCAATAAAGGGTTCCCAATGAGGTGATTACACTGGGTTGGTTTTAGGGGTGAATTACTCTAATTGGTTCCAATATGAAGGATTGCGTGTTGCTCATGCACCCTTGGTACTTCCCGTTTTCTCCACCCAGTGACCTGCACATATTTTTAGGATTTTAGACACCTGGCATTAATATGCATCTTGGACGACCAGACTACAAGTGGACAGCCCTGAATACAAGTAGGGGTGTAATGAAATATGGATACACATGAGTATCGCGATATTATGTTTTGCGATACTGCATCGATTCTCAAAAACGCTGCATCGGTTTTTAATTAACCTCTTAAAAATCAGGCGACCCACCGGCGGACTCGGCCTAGGTTGTAGCGGGCTCAGTTTTAAAGCTGAAGGTACTGACATCATATGAAACTAGAAAAACCTAAGGAATTGGAAAACATTGGTACCAACCATGTCGTACTTGAATGTCGCAAAGGAGGCGAAATAACACTCCGAAGTTATGCAAATCTTTGGCGAAGAAAAACTAGTATGGCCATTTTCAAAGGGGTCCTTTGACCTCTGGCCTCAAGATATGTGAATGAAAATGGGTTCTATGGGTACCCACGAGTCTCCCCTTTACAGACATGCCCACTTTATGATAATCACATGCAGTTTGGGGCAAAAACCAAGTCGTTTTTTTAACGCAGTACAAATGTGTTATTTTATTCTGAAATGCTGTATTTGAACATTTCTGCATACTGGGGTCCCTAAAAAATCTTAAAACTGCATAAAGGTTGTGGATCCAATGAGCCCAATTGTATTCACTTGTAGTGAATAAATTTAAAGAATCAGTGACTAATGATGTTAGTCCTCATAGTAGCCATTCCACATCGAGACTTTTTTTTACTCAGATTTTATACATATGGCGGTGTGTCTTTATACTATGATAGTTTTACTAAAATAAGATTTGAAAAAATTATCACAATATATCACAATATAATGAATCGTTACCCCTGTATTATGATACATATCGTATCGCCAGATTCTTGCACAGCCCAAATACAAGTGTAAAAGACCACCAAGACGCATTGTGATGCGAACACTCGGATTGCAGAGACCCAGTTGCAGAGGTGGTCTGGGACGCATTTGACCACATATCTTTTGCAGTGTAATGCTAATGCGTCCTGATGCGTCCTAGTCGGGGACACAGCTTCTTCCCCATCTCCAGTTGGTTCTCAAATCGTGTAAGCTGGCTTTGTCCACGACGTCTGAACATTTAAAAAAGCCGTATTACGAGTGTGTCGCCAAGGAATAGACTGCATTGTTTCGATTTCTTCATCTTTCATCAATTTGTGGCAGACTAGGCACAGGAAATGCATCGCTGCCTCACGGCGGTTAAAAACAACGGGAGCGGGGAAGTGAGCTTCAATCACAAGTGGTCACTGGAGACGCATGTGGAGACACATCCTAATGCCAGATGTGAACTGACGTACTTGTGATCGGATCACCCCAAGACGCATTTTAATGCCACGTCTGAACAGGGCCTAAGTCACCGCAGCTTTTTCTATGATATCCAAAGTGAAGCGTGCAGAAAGGAGCCTGTCTAACGAGACTGCTAGAAGTTTCAGGTTAAGTGTTAGATTTCTTTGTCTGTTATTACCGTGCTTTCGATGGTCTGAATGTCGTTACGGTTGACGGCCATCATGCCACCACACTAGTAATCGATAAGTGCGTGTTTCATTTTATTCTTATCTGGGTCCAGGACAGAGACGTGCTGATTAGTTTTTAGATTAATCAGTAATAATTGTTTAGTCTATGACATGTTACAAATTGTAAAAAAAATGTTCATCACATCGCTCCAAAGCCCATCGTGACTTCTTTAAATGTTTTGTTTGACCAAAAGTCCAAAACCCTGAAGATACTGAGTTTACAATAATATATGACCAACAAAACGGCAAATCCTCTCATTTGAAAGGCTGGAACCAGAGAATATTTAACATTCTTTCACTACTTTTGCTTGAAAATGACTTTAACGATAAATCAATTATCAGTAGTTGGCGATCATTATTCCGTCAATATATTAATAATCTAATCAATTCAGCTCCATTTCTATCGATGATGAAAAGAAGCATCCTTGTCAGGTCATCATAATTCAAGATGTAAGAATATTTTACTGCTGTAAACAAACCTTTAACAGCATCACAACAGTGTTGTCTGAAGTTCGTCCCTGTATTTAAAGATCTATAGATCAACAATACTTCATTCTGAATGTCTTAATTTTCTTCAAACGTCTTTAAAAACATTAAAATGATTTACAGACACCCTTCCACTCAACTACAAACCTCACTCTCTATTTCAGTTGGGAGCCGTTTCTGTTAAAATGCTCCTCTAACGCTTTCTGTGCTCTTCTAGCTGGTTTTTAGACCTCTGTTGATAATTGAAGACCTGAAGTTTGCATAGATAATAAATCCCGGCACTGCAGTGACTTCAGAGAGAGACTTTCTCATTACCACAGATATTGCACTTGCGATTAAAAGTGGCTCTGCTAAGTCAGAGGTAAGAGCGGGTGGATTTGAGATGCAGCGGTGTTAGAGCTGCGAGTTTAGGCTTTAATCCAGGCCAAGGTGGAGCAGGCGTCAAGGTTTTCCCCGTCTGAGTCTATCTCTAATACCCACGCAAACACACACGACTCTCTGCAATGTATGACTAGAACCTACATACACACCAACGCAGAAGTGAGCTCTTACCTTAAAAGTACCCAAAGTTCCCCTACTCTCTCTCTCTCACTCTCTCACTCACTCACACACCTTCCTAAAACCCATCATCAAATCTCTTTCCCCTCTCACCACCTCCGTCCCCGGGAGAGGAGGCCCCGGCACTGAAATCTAATTAAAGGCTCCATAAGCAGAGCTCAAATGAAACTGTCACATCAAAGTCGCCGCTGGGACAGAATGACACAAATCAATAAGACAGAGCGCTTCGGCAGATCCCCCGTGCACCCTGGAGACTCCTGAGCCGACCTGGGCTGGGATTAGGCCAGTCAGACACCACTCCGAGTGGAGGCGGAGTGTTGGCGGCTGTAGTCTGTGTTAAAGAGTGATGGAGTCTGTTTGTCTATGTATCAGTTTCTCTTTAGATAAGTTGGTACCGGGAAAGCAAAAACGCAGAGTCTGGTTACGTTCACACTGTAGCTCTAATAGACGATTACATTATTTGTCTCTGCATTGTTTTCCCAAGTAGTGTTATAAAACAGTTGACGACAATTAACAGAAAGAAAGCAGATGCACGAGAACACATTCATCCAAGTTTACTACTGTGTATAGCTCAGAATCAGATACAGCAGCATGCAAGCTACATGCATCTGTTTTTAAAAGCAGTTGGAACAGGTTGCCTGTTTGAGTAATAAAGTTGAACTTGGAACTCGATAAAGCCAACTTGATTGCAAGTCAGAACTCTAAAGGTGCTTTCAGACAGCGAGCGGTTGCCACTGCGGCTGCTTCCTCTTGGCAAAAATCAATGTTTTGTCCCGGCTACCTCCGATCATACCAGCCTGTACACCACAGGCTGCTGGTATAATCTCATCATGCAGCTAAACAGGGCGGGTTGTTTGAACTTTGAAGCTGACTTTGCTCCAATACCGTTCCCCTTAATTGATCCGTCTGTTCTCTGCTGGTGAATCATCCCATAGGCTGAAAGTAAAAATCAGCTCCCGTATCGTTTCCATCACTTGGTTGATTCTGTGGTTGCCACGGTCACGCGACAAGCCAAGTTGACGGCAAGTTGACGAAGTTGAACCGTGAAAACTCAGAATGCGGTGGCAAAGAGTGCCTACGGTAACTATCCTAAACTATCTTTACACTCACAAAAGGTCACACTTCATTTATTTGTTCTCTGTGCAATGGTGTTGTGTCTTTAGGATTTTATCCAGAATTATTCTACGCTTATGTCTGTATTTTTTATTGCTATCATCAATCAAATGATCTCATCTCTCTGTAAAGCACTTTGGTCAACATTTGCTTTTAAAGGTGCTAAATGAGAGATTGGGAGCATTTCTATTGCCTTCATGGCGATGGCTGAGCCGGCAGCTCGCAGCTAACGTTGCTAACAGCGCTAACACCAACGGCGTTGTCAGCTGTAACCGCCGTATGAGAGCAGTGCAAAGCGGCGGCCGTGAGCCAGCCAGTGGACACGCTCACATGCACTAACATACACTAAAAAGCATGCACGGCTATGTTAACAAAGCACAGAGGAGCTCTGAATACAATACACACAGAGGGAGAGTAACTTTGTCCTCTGCTCAGGTAGACATTACTCCTCTATATCTTTACATAGACAATAGTTGTTTGCTGCTATATCAATGCTCTGGATATTGTATAGAGCACCTTTAAGAGCACCACTGGTCAAGTTGTAGTATAGTGAGCGGTCAGAGTCAGACTGTCAACTTCATGAATCGATCCATGTACTAATCCTTCCACTTTTGGGAGTAGCGAGAGTAAATGTGGTGGAGGGAGGTCTGACTTGACCTCTTGTAAAGAAGACTGCTCTCCATGTTCTCTTTGTTTTACTACCCTGCTACATAAATGTAATCATTTTTAATATATACTGTGCTCTGGGTACTGCTCAAGAAGTGAGAAGATATCTTTGATGATGTCTAAATCAAAGCCATTTTAATATTTTACTTTCCAATTCTAACAGAAGTTTATAGCAGACTGAATCCTGGAGGGACTGATAAAAAAAAGCAGAGTGAAATCTAGTCTGCTTATGAGGTGGGATTCATTGGGCTCCGGAGGAAAGTTCTAGAAGATTGACAGGTGAGTTAAAACATCAGTCTGAGGAACGGAGAACGACTTACCTGCATGGATTAGAGTGGAGACCAGGTTCAAGGGAAGACGGGAACATGGAACAGACCGAGAGAAGAGAAGAGAAAGAAAGAAGAACAAAGTTAGTTCAGTTGTTACAAACACAACAGTTGGTCTGATTGATTGACTCAATAGTTTAACATCAACTTGAACATTGGAGTCTTTCCCACAGGATCAATAAGCTCTCCGAGACATTCAATATAACGCACATTCTTGCAGAGACTTGGGTTGAAAGGTTGAGGCTACAAGCAGCAGGTTAGCTGAGCTTAGAACAAAGACTGGAAACAGAGGGAGAGATCCAGCAACTAACTCCAGGAGAGTTACAGCTCCTGGCCAAGAAAGAGTCCGGCACACAAACCCCCATAAGACCACAACGCGTCATTTTTACACGTCAGTTTTTGTACGCATAAAACAAACAAGTTATAACATGTTAATATTAGTGATCTTTAGGGGTGCTGGTGTGCAGGTTTTGTAGCTTTGGACAGAGCCAGGCTAGCTGTTTCCTCCTGTTTCTAGTCTTTATGCTAAGCTAAGCTAAGCTAACCATCCACTGGCTGTTGCTTTATGCCGAGTTCACACTTCACCACTTTAGCCCTGATTTTCCTTTTGCCTCCCGGACAAAAGCCCCAGATCAGAGGCAAGTCAGCGTTGGCTCGGCGCTCGCACATCGGCGCTTGAGCTAGGGTGACCATATTTTCAAACTCCCAAACCGGGACCCTTAAGTGTACTGCACGTTCATGCACGCGTGGCAATTATTGCTGGAAAAAATTTCATAAATAATTCCTGACAATGACTGATATATTTGACTTCAGGACATCTCAGACTACATGCATGATGAAGATCAAACATTCTTATTGTATTCATTTAGATATTTTCCAAAGTAAAAGTCCCTAGAAGTGTATGATTCAACTTTTTTCCCATGGTCTAGTGTTTAAAGAGTTAACAAAAACAACAACAAAAATAGCAATAAATCGTAATATCGAATCGCAATACTTAAAAATCGCAATACATATTCGAATCGGTACCTCAAGTATTATTATTTTAATTGTAGTGAAAACCGGGAAAATGTGTTAATGGCTGTTGAAAACCGGGACATTTGAGTGTTATACAGATATTTATCGGAACTCGGGACATCCAGCTTGAAACCGGGACAGTCCCGGACAAACCCGGACATCCGGTCACCGTAGCTTGAGCGCCATGTGTGAACTGTTCGAAGACGCGAGCCAAGAGGCTGGTGCAGGTGCATCGTAGACGCATTCCAGATATCTAGCATGCTAAATATCTGGACCTGTCGGGGCGTCTGTCGGGCAGCTACTGCCAATGAGAGCGTGAGACACAGTATGGGGGAACCGAAACCTGGCAGAAGGGTCGCCTGTAACACGGTGACTGATCTACATAGGGGAATGTGTAGAAACAGGCTATTTGTGTGCCAACGACAACATTAACAAGCATGACTACACCTGTCACTTCTCGCGATTGTTTTCCTGACAAAACGTAGTTTGGAGACCTCATCTAGGATTCCTCCCGGTGAAGGATCTTGTGGTGTGTGACGCCCTGTCGCTGATCAACCGCATTGAAAAACGCAATGACGTAAGGCCTTAAGACTCCCGATTACATAACAGCAAGTTGTGCAGTGTGAACAGTACAGCGATCTGAAGACTTTCAAAGTTGTGTAGTGTGAACTTGGCTTCATATTCATTACCGTACAGACATGAGAGTGGTATCCCCCTCACCCAAACTAACCCAGTCTGAGTTCATAGGACCTTTAAACTATTTAAATGCATTTCTAAGCCAACAAGAATGTGACAGACCTCTACCACAGTCTGTTTGGTGTTCACTTCTTTTAACTGAATGAGAGCCACAGGGTATTTGGGAGAACACTGGCTTGTATTGGCCAATATTTCATTCAGTGCTGTATGAACTACTCTTCCTCCCAGGCTTCCAAATTATGCATTACACAATGTTAAATCGCCAAACAACAAATGCATTGTTATGCCAGTTTCCTAAGAACAAACACTGCAGGACAACTACTCTTCTCTGTTGTCATTTGCATTGTCAAAACTCTCTTTTCATTTGCAAGTAAAAGCATAAAACCTGTAATTTCAGCTGGAACACAATCATCTTAATACTGGCTTTGTTTGCACTGTGATTTTTGGATACAAGCTCTTAATATGCAATAAGAATTTAGGTTTGATTTCATTTGATTGGACCAGACCGTGAAAGAAAAGCAACGCAGGCCTTCATTTGAGTCAGGATAAAAAAAGTTTCAGAGCCTCAATGTCCATCTATAAGCCAACCTCTTGGAATGCATAATTTAAGCGCACTCAAACAACAACAGATGGTCCATTTAATTCAGCATTTTCCTCCTATACATCACCTATCATTTAGGGGAAATAAAGCGCATTATCCAACCCTCTTGCAAAGCAATGCTTATCTTGAGAGACATCGATACTTTACGGAGTGCCGGGGGAATAGGAGAGTGGGGCCTTGTTGTCGAAATAAGCACTTTTACTCTCGCACAGACAGCAGAAATCTGACAACGATACCTTACACAATGGCCATTGTCGGAGGCGAAGCCGTGAGGGAAGACAAGCAAACGGGCTAATTTGCTGTGTGAACAAAAGGATGTCTGTGACAGCTCTGCAGTGACACGTCTCTGTTGCATTAGGGATGGAGAAGGGATTAGAGTGGAAAGCATGTGATCCCGTCTTGTCTGACTGTGATCTCTTTTTGAAAAGACGCCGCGTGGTTGACAGAAAAATGTCTGCGGAAAACAAAATAATGGGCGCCACAACAGAAGCCTCCTACATTTATCCTTCACCCATCCTGACGAAATGCTGTAAACAAAAGGCAGCCATTGTAGAAGTCACCTTTATGAATTCACTCCGTTGACTACAGAGGCATCCACTGAAGACAGCCTCCTTTATTCTTTATTAGCATCACCATTAGAGCCGACGCCTCGGCAGCCACACAAAATCTACAGGTTGGTTGTGATGGTTTTATCTCAACATCAGGGTTGTTTTTTTCATGATGCTATTTATCCATTTTATATATATCATATTAAAGGATTTAAAAAAATGTGAAGTGACACTTTAACTCAGTTTATTCAATTTATTATGGTCAGGAGACCCCCGCTAGGTAAGACAAAATGTTTCCAACCTGATGAATGATTGAATGATTGTGGATAAGAGTGAGTACAAGTTACAAACAGTGGGCGGGATTTCTGCTTCCTTCTCAGTTCGTATATATATATATCTTAATTATATCTGTGTATCAGGTGCAACGGAACACGGTTAGGATCGTAATAGGGATGTGACGGTGAGGAAATTTTCCTACCGGTTAATAAACTTGTGACAACACCGGTGTTACCGATTACACCGGACGTTTCACAAGAAAAGATGACGCTGACTATATGTAGAGCGCTTACTTTGATTTTTATCGTCGGATGACAGTGTGTCTGGCCTCTCCGGTCCAGCTTTCGCTGCAGGGCTGCAGGTTTCCACCCGGGCAACGCTGCGCGACACACACCGGCTGCGACCGCTCCGTGCTCCACACGGCCATTGCCTCATTAACGGTATGGTTCCCTTATAGCGTTGAGTTTATATATGAAATACTGCCAAATAGGCGCTTTTGCTTTTCACTTTGACAACAAAAATCCTCCGCCATCGTCTTGTCTGTCAACTCTCTCTTGTACCGTGTGTGAAATCTGACTCCTGCTGCTCTGAGCTGAGACTCCGTACGTAGCAGGTACTTTCACTCTCAGTTTGTAGCGTTCGTTCGTCTGACTATGTACTAATAACACGGCGCTGATATGCAAAAATTAACTAAATGGGTTTTATTTCTATTAAAAAAGCAAAACCACAGCGGGGGCGGAGGGCAAATAATGTAATCGTGTATGCCTGACCACCGTGTAACTCCGGTAACACCGACTACCACGGAAAGCCTCGATCATGTCACAGTTTTGAGTCACGGATCGGATCAGCAAAACAAAAAAAGGGAACAAATGACTTTTAGAGATGCCGCCGATCCTCGATATTTTGCAGCAGATACCAATTGCTAGTCGTCGATGAGCCATTTTGGCCGATACAGATTGATTTTTTTATTTTTTATTTTGTTATAGCAGCTGGTATACAAGGATCCAGATTACTCGCCATCATCCTAAAAAAATTATTTCAACCACCCCGTCAGTCAGTGCAAACCGCAAAAAAATTCGAATTGTTATCATTTTACTTTACATTTTTTACATTTTACTTTGTCATTGTCATCTATAGTGGTTATCTGCAGAAAAAACACTATTCAAATAATTAGGAAATAAAAGATTGTATTTTTATTGATTGCATTAGTAGTTTTAATTACATGTTATAAGCTGCAGTTTGAATTGTATTTATTCTATATTGGTGTAATTTGAATGAGTAGAGACTAGAGAGCTCATCTCTTTCCTGTAAAATGTTCTATAAATTACATCTGAGAAGATTTGTTCTGGGTGTCTGCAGAGCCAGATGACCCGAGCAGGCAGTCCCTGTTTGATAAATGATGTACACTGCAAGTGTAAAATTGGCTACTTGGTTTGGGAAGCACTCAAACTGAACAATGCTACATTGTGAGAAATTACCCCGAGACTTTATTTTTCAGTCTTTTCCCCAAACCTTTAAGTATAGAAGACAATGCATTATGTATTTATCCTCCTTTGCACAGTAGCTTCAGTACTGCAGATGATTCTTGAAAGTTGTGCAAAAAGACTAAATTAATCATTTGAGATATAAACTATCTTGCAGCAGAACCAGAACCGGATTTGAACTTTTGATGCATAATTCCTTGACGATGAAGCCACACAACGCAGAGCGAGAAAAGAATTGCCTGTAGTTGTTTACAGGTCGTGAACGAACTCAACGTTAACAGGTTTATAATAAGAAATAGTCCATATATATATATATATAAACTTGCAAACTTTCAGTGACTTGCATAGCTTCCTCCCAGCGCCTGGTTATCCTGGGAACGTGTTTGTTGATCTGCTTGGTATTCTAGCAGGCTCAGCGCACAAGTCAAGCATGGCAGATATGCCTGTGCAAGTCATCACAAACCCCAGAGCAGAAGGTACATCCTGTCTGGCCCTGAAACAGAACATTTCACAGTCTGACTTGAAACACATGGTCCTCGCAGAGTCACTGTTTGTGTGTGAATGCGAGCGGGAGCGTGCGCGCGAGCGAGCTTCAATGACCAAATGAGCGAGTAAAGAAAGAACACGGTGTGTATTTCGTAACGATGTGTACATACATTTGCAAACAAGCACAGTCACGTCCCCTCAATCTCCTCCGCTTGGGCTTAGCTGCTGCTCCACATCCCTGAGTCTTATCCTAACTCTGTGAAAAAGCTCCAAAACTATGTTCCCATGACCGAGTTGAGACTCATAAAACCCCTTCCATTATTACAACCATTATGAAATAATTGCATCATTTTCATCACCCCATAAAAAAAAAAGCGTTCTCTTTGGTTGAACCCAGACAGATTTGGTCTAGATCGGTCTTGATCAGCCCTGTCAGCCCAAAGTTCATCCTATTCCCGGTTGTGCAGCGTCAAAGGCAAACTTCCAATTATGGACAAAGGCGTGGGAGGGTATAAGATAGACTGACGGAAAGAAAACAACAGAAAGAGATGGACAGAGAGAGAGAGAGATAGAGAAAGAGAAGTAGACAAACAGAGAGACAGGAGCTCTCAGTGGCCTCGCTTCAAAGACGACTGAATGCCGGGTCCGTTTTAATGTTAATTCAACCAAACGGACAACAAGTGCCGCTCCGCTTCTCTAGGCAATTAATCTTGCGTGAGCCGAGCAAAGAGAGAGATTTCAGAGAGGGCTAAAAAAAAAGTCTGCATAATTTTTTCTGAGCCAATTACCGTGACAAGAAGAGGAGGAAGGGGGGGGTAGAGGGAGACGAGGACAGTCAGACAGAACGAGAGCGAGGGAGGTGGTTATGGGAAAGAAAGACATTCGAGAGGAGAAACACAAATGAGCATGTGTAACAAAAACGGGAAGGGGGACAGGGGGAGGGACGCCAAGACTTAGTTTTTAGGTCAAATCCTGAACTGAAGAAGAGAAAAGCAGGATAGGGTATAAGATGTCAACAAAAGGCCACTATTTTACCCACAATTCACAGCTTCTGACACTGAGCATGTTCATCTGACTTGTCAAATCAATCAGCGTCAAAACACAAGTCAGAACGTCTAAGGGAGAAGGATGTGAAGCCCGATGCTTTAAGAAGACGGCACAGACAAAGAGCTTTTTTGGCGGCAACGGCGAGCTTAGCTGTCAGTAATGCACTTACACTGACAGATAACCATTATTATGGATGCTGTTAACAGTTGAATGATGTCGCTGACGAAGATATAAACGCATTTAAGGAGGCTTGTACAACGAGATGATTTTGCCTCTTTGGAAGAGTAGTTAAACCCACAACAATTTCTTCTTTTAAACTGTTGTGTGGCAGTGCAGGGGACATTTTTTATTAGAGTATGGGAGAATGTGTTTCACATCCCCGAGGAATGCTCTAATACCCACAGTGAGGTGTGTGAAAACGTTTGACTCCGGCCATCCACGTTTCATGAAAACGTATCCTCGGAAAAATAACACGGGGGGCCTCCGGCTACATTTGATGCTTTCTTCGGAGACCGCAATCACCGACACGTTTAGAAAAACCAACAGAGGAAATTCGGGGTGCTTTGCAAGCTGCCACACTGCGCTCTAACTGATTCTGACAGGGAGTGCAAAAACAACATTTGGGGATGGCTATTTCAAGAGGCAAGTCTCCCAACTCTGGGTCTGTCAGGGTTTTCAGAGTCAGCGGTGTGTGTGTGTGTGTGTGTGTGTGTGTGTGTGTGTGTGTGTGTGTGTGTGTGTGTGTGTGTGTGTGTGTGTGTGTGTGTGTGTGTGTGTGTGCCTGGTCCAACATGGCCACCTTCGGGTGGACTTTCCTTTCAGAAATAACACTGTACAAATACACAAAGGGATCGATGACAGGAGAGGGGGTCTTGGTTTTAAATGTCGGGTGTGGTTGCGTGGACTGTTATTGTAGATGCATGGTCTCTTGTGTGAGTACGGGCAAGCTGTTGGTTTTTTAAGCACATGTTGGATCCTGAGGACAGCTTTTCATGATTTGTTATTTTCTGTTGAGTCGTCGAATTATTGTTTCAGCACTAATACAAAGTCTGCCTTGTAGCAAGTTAGGAGTTGACAAAACAAATCCTGAAACAAATATGCACAGTGAAACAGAGGTCTTTGGATTCCTTTAGTATTTACAGGTATAGACGCAGACTAAATGCCATCCTGTCGTTCCGAGGACGATAGAAAAATGTCCCTGATAATGCTACACTGTGAACAACAAAGCCGTGTTGAAATCGGCAGGAGGGGAACTACTGTAGTAACGTTAGCTGTTAGCAGTCGGTGGAGCATTGGAGCAAATATGATTAAAAAATATATATTTTTATAAAACGGTCGCTATATCCTGACAGTAGTACATGAAACAGGTAACCTGAAAAAAAATCATGTGCTTCTGTGTCCTCCGGTGCTCCTAACGGCATCTGCAAGATTTCACAGAGCGGAGGAAAACAAGCAGTCAGAGCTGATCTGAGGTCTGCTGTCCATCTGCTGTCTATGAGAGCCGGCTGTCAATCACTAGCGAACTCCGACCAAACGGTCAAACTAGGCAGCGCTGATCAAATATGAATCAATATTCTGTTACTGTAATGTCTATTTCACTACTCAAATGTTTTCAGAATCATCTTGTAGTGCACGGTTTAGCTGTAAAATGAGAAAGTTTGTGACCCGGCAGCCATGTTGAGATCTCTTCAGGGAATACCAAGCACCGCTCACATGACCGGAGCACAGCCAATAGGAATGCTCTCTCTCTGAAATGACCTGTGATTGGTCACAAGTCTTCCTCTAGATTTTCTAAAGCCTGAAAACAGATTCATGAGGAGGTGCAGAAGTCTAGTTTTCTCTCAGAACACTTGAATTACAATATGCTGAAAGGTTATTATGGAATTTTAGCCCAATGATGCCAAAAATATATACTGCCTACTGAAGCTTTAACAAGAGGTGTCATTGATTTACATTATGATGCGTTCAGGCTCTATTCATGAAAAAATCATATTGGGCGCAGGTTAACAATAATGTTATCATGATGTGTTCAAATGTAAATTTAGTTTTTGGAGAGAAACTTGATGTGGATAATCAGGGATTAATAAAAATTCTCAAAAAACAGCATGCAAATGGTAACAAAGGAGTGTATGTGGGAAGTTTTGTTTTTTATCGTGAAATTGAATTGGTTATCGAGAATCGCGGAATTTCACTGGTATTGGTATCGACTACTAAATTTCTGATATCGTGACATCCCTATAAAGAACCATAAAAAAACGTGAAAAACCTAATGGACTAATTTTTTTGTGTGTTGGGATTTAGCCACGACAAGCAAAGAGAAGCTGCTCTCTGAATCGCTCTTCTGTTTTTGATGTTGAATCAAAGCTGGTAAAGTAAGTTAAAGCATTTTAAGAGACGGCTGATGCGTGTCTCATCTAACTTGCCAAAAGGTAGTCGGGTCTACTTCCTGTCACTGTGCAGCAGCCACACCACACACCTTTTTTTTTTTATATAAGAGCATCGGTGTGCTTTGGTATTTGTGGGAGTGAGCGGCGTGTCTGCTCTCTCCCGTGCTGCTCTGTCAGAGATTGCAGAGGTTATTTCATAAAGGACCATCTCCAGGCCTGCCTCAGACCCAATCACCCCCCCACAGCAAATCTCATTTACACCAAACCCCGGGGACACTGCGGCCATTTCTGCTGCCGGCTCTATACTGCAGCAGCCTGCAGCGCAGCTGAGTTAAGCAGCAAAAACATGTTAGTGGGGGGGGGAACACTGCCTTCCCCACTACACAGATTCTCATCAAAATGAAGGTTTTAGATCACTGCAGAGCCAAATCTAAATAGAATATTCCCAGGAACTCCTCCTTTATACACACCTTTATGAGTTTTCTCTTGTCCCGACTAACAATCTGCATATCTGATGTTTAAGTTTGTGGTGATCAAGGAAATTAAAGTTGTTCTTCTATAAGAGTTATAGCTAAATGGCAAATTTGTCAGTTTTTTGTGGCGTTAAGTTATGTGTTGGTTATGTGAGCAGGCATAACGAAACTAGAGACCTCATAGGAATGCCTCAGTTCCTAAAAAGAGGTTTAGAGTAGGGTTGCAACTAACGATTTTCACTACTGTATCATTTTGACAATTTCCCAATTTTTTTTAGTCAAAAGTGATGTCTTCAAATTGCCTTTTACATCTGACCTACAGTCCAAAACACCAACATTTTCTATTCAAAATTACATAAAAAAAGAAAACCACAAATCCTAAACTTTAAGGAACTGGAACCAGCGGGTGCATGGCATACCTACTGGATAAATGAGTTCCATAAATACATTTATAGTGAATTAGATAAATTATTAAACCAGGTTTTTTTTTATTACAATTATTGTTAAAGAAATGAGTCAGCATTAAAGGAGCAGTGTGTAGCCGTTAGGGGGATCTATGGGCAGAAATTGCAATTAGGGCTGTAAATCGATTAAAATATTTAATTGCGATTAATCGCAAATCAATCACGCATTTTTTTTCATCTTTTAAAAATGTACCTTAAAGGGAGATTTGTCAAGTATTTAATACTCTTATCAGTATGGGAGTGGGCAAATATGCTCCCTTTATGCAAATGTATGTATATATTTATTATTGGAAATCAATTAATAACACAAAACAATGACAGATATTGTCCAGAAACCCTCACAGGTACTGCATTTAGCATAAAAAATATGCTCAAAATCATAACATGGCAAACTGCAGCCCAACAGACAACAACAGCTGTCAGTGTGTCAGTGTGCTGACTTGACTATGACTTGCCCCCAAACTGCATGTGATTATCATAAAGTGGGCATGTCTGTAAAGGGGAGACTCGTGGGTACCCATAGAACCCATTTACATTCACTGATCTGGAGGTCAGAGGTCAAGGG
>CAKAKR010066529.1:57526-138925 GCA_916700685.1 Adelosebastes latens | reverse complement strand
CAGCATGATGTTCATTTAGTAAATTATGGTCCCATTTAGAGTCAAATAGACCATAAAGCAGGGGATGCTTTAGGGCGTGGCTACCTTGTGATTGACAGGTCGCTACCAGGTCTGGGAGTTGTCTGTGTTTTCATCTTACAACCCTTTCACAGTGTGTTTTCAGTTCATGAAAGTTAATTATAAACCTTTTTGGTCACTTAAAAATATCTTATTCAGCGTTCGGTTGTGCTTAGCGCCATCCTCTCGTGTCACTTCTGGTTGCAAAAGAACAAGAACTCGAGGCATCAAAACCACAGTCCACAAACCAATGGTTGACGTCACGGTGACTACGTCCACTTCTTATATACAGTCTATGCATGCACCAAAGAATTTTGCATTCCTTTTCATTTTAAATCCTTCAGTTTAAGATAAAAGGTTGCAAATCGCCTGACAGCAACAGTATGTTACTGCGATTACACCCACTCCATCTGGCTGAGAGCATAATCTCACCAACATAATCAGAGTATGGTGTGAGTATGTACGGTTGTGGTCTCCGCTTAAATATGGGTCTGTTGTGGACGCCGTTAATCACTCTGGATATGTGTGTCAGCTCAGCGCCTGAAAAGTAAATGTTTGTGTTGTAATGTGTCTGTATGAGAGGATTATGGAGTGATGTTTTATGAGGACAGATGTGAGAACTTCATAAGCAGAATCCAGTGCACATAAAGCTCTACAGATAAATGAAATGAGGGGTGTCGAAAAATACCAGTAATGACGATAGCCGTGATATTTCAGAATGAAATATTAATATCATGTTTATAGTACACATATGATAATGTTGTGCAAATCATCTAGCACCTCTTAAATCATTATCTCTCCACCTACCTATATTCGTATTTTGAAAGTAATTAAGTTGCCAAAAAATTTACAAAGTTAAAGATAAATTTGACTGATAGCCTTATTTATTTATTTAAAATAATTTCCCATAGATATCGCGATAATATCGTTACCGTGAATTCTTTTGGCCACAATAATCGTGTATTGAAAATCCAATATTTTTTGACAGCCCTAAATGAAATCATTCAAAATGTTAGTGCATCTTTTTAACTAATTCTGAATGTATTAGGCCGCTTTAAAAACTTTTAATAAAGTGTCTTTTGGCCAAGTTCAAGCTATTCTCTACTTTAAAGAGAAGACTTTAAGCAAAATGATGGCAAGAATGCACAAGAAACATGTTGAGATAATGCTCACGTTTAGAGAAAAATTCTCGTGAAATCTATTTCTGTCCTCTCTGCAGAGCGTTGCATCGCCCAGCCATGTGTAAGCTGTTATATGCATTTAGCAAGGGAGTCCTAATTTGGAAAACAGAAAGAAAGCCATGCAGACTGGCTTTGGCTCATTAGCATCAAGTTTTTTTTTTCCACTCTTATTTTCTTCTCCTTCAGTCAGCATTAACCCCGGTGGACTGCTGCCAGCAGGAGGGGCGGCTGTGGAGGGTATAAGGATGTGTGAGTGCAGAGGGCAGATGGGGTCACGAGGTCAACGGCAGTGATTAAAAGGAGCCTGGTTTAAACGACGAAAGGCCACCAGTGACCAACTGGAGCTGCGGCACATTATCCAGTCTGACTTGAAGTCGTGGAGTGAAGAGGAGGAGGAGACAGCCGGCAGCAGATCAAAGCAACTTTATTCACAAAGAGCTTTTTGCAAAACAACAGCAGAATGAGGACAAAACAAAAACGCTGAAGAGGAGCTGACATGGAGGATATGAAAGTTTAAAACTCCAGGCCCCAGAGGTCTGGGCCCAGTAGGAGACAAAGACTTACAGCCTGCGTAAGTTTGATTGGACCGCTAAAAGCTGAAAACCAGACGATCAAAAGCCTCGACGTCGCTCTAATAGGAATATGAACAATTTTAAAGTCATTGAACCAATTAGAAATCTTTCATCTTTGAGTCTGTAACCTGAAAAGAGCGACGCTGGACAACAGGATGCAGAGGAGCTGATGATGATGATGAAGGTGATCGTCGCCCTCAGGCCGAGGGTGCTGCTGATTGTGGTGTGGAACAGGAGCACAGAGTTCACCGATTTTGAACTAGCAGTGATCGTGTGAAGAAGACGCTAATTTTAAACAAGAGACAACAACTTAAACTGAGTGGATTATTCAGGTAAAACATGTACATGTTTTGGAAACGACTGCTTCAGATCATTGGAGAATTCTTTGCTTTATGGAAGATGGAAGCTTGGTAGCATATGCAGGATTCATCTCATCGAGAAAGGAACATCTGTGCAACAGCTGCATCCTGAATGAAAGACATAGTTGATACATGAATGTATGAAGACTTGGAGGTCATGTGATCAGGAATGTTTCAGAGAATTTGGGGGTTTTAAAGGATCTCTATATGATATCCAGAGCATTAATATAGCAGCAAACAACTATTGTCTATGTAAATATATAGAGCAGTAATGTCTACCTGAGCAGAGAGTGAAGTTGCTCTCCCTCTGTGTGTGTTGTAATCTGAGTTTCTCCGTGATTTGTTGACTTTGCCGGGCCGGCCGCGCATGCTTTTAGTGCATGCTTGTGCATTTGAGGGTGCCCCACTAGCTCACGCTCTGAACTGCGCTCATAAGGCGGTTACAGCTGATAACACCGTCACATAAGCGTATCACTCACCCTCCAGTTTCACACTGTTAGCTCTGTCAGCACTATTGCAGTTGTTTTGAGAACTGCTCCCAATCTCATATTTAGCACCTTTAACGAGAAAGACATTATATTCTACAATAGCACACAGATGAACATTTTTTACAGGCTGATTATTTAAAAAAAAAAAAAAATTATTTACAGTATCTTTGACTTTTGTAGCAGTGTGGTAGTTTGGAGAAGGCTCTGAAAAAGCATTTAAACTGGCATGGCGGAAGATAAGATTTACAGAATATACAAGTTATAAACCGTAAGATTTACACTATTTCAAATCCCATTTTTGATACTATTTATGCTTGGTATTTATTTATTTTTTTGCAATAGGCATTAAGTGTATTTACATTCAATAATTACCTCTTTAAATAGCAGTTTTTATTGTTACTGGAAGGCTTCACAATTCCTGACGTCAGTAATTATTAAAGGTGCTCTATTCGATATTCAGAGCATTAATATAGCAGCAAACAACTATTATCTATTCAAGATATAGTGGGGTAATGTCTACCTGAGCAGAGAATGAAGTCACTCTCCCTCAGTGTGTGTTGTAATCAGAGCTTCTCCGTGCTTTGTTGACAAAGCCGTTTATTGCTTGTTTCTATGGCCACCAAGTGGCAAAAAGAAAGTAAAAAAGTGTCTTAGGGGGTGTATCGCTCTGGACCTGAGTATTTCTAAAATCCTGAGCTGGAAGCAAAGAGGATCTCATGAGAGTGACTCAGCAGTAAATGAGGTGATAAAAGTGTGCAAACTTGGAATTCATTCAATACACCCACCTCTTGGATTTGTGCTGATATTAAAGATGTGACGGATCCTTTTACCCTGACCCGTAGTTGATTACATCAGCGGCTATCTGAACCTCCCATGTCTCGGTCCCCGAGGTTCAATTATGATTAAGCTCAAATCTCATCATTTTAATAGCACTATAGTGAATTACACCTCGCAGGTTGGTATTTGATTGACACAGTGGGTGATTATAATGGAAGGGTGGGCGGTATAGCAGCATCCTGCGCAATCAAAAGCCCAAATGAGATGTAAACTGTTTTTCAAAACCTATTTCGGAATACAAACTGATAATGTGAGATAGCTCAGGTGCAGCTTTATCCTCTGTTTGTGGTTTATTAAATGTTTTGTATGATATTGCAATGCAGTGCCAGTTAAACGCTCATAGCAGTTTGCTTGTCTTTGCAGCTCAGTAGCCAGTATTTTATCAGAAAACAAACAAAATAATTTCCAGGCTGATTGTTTGTCATGTGATTCATTGTGTGTTCATTTTGTTTTTGTATGGTATTACAGTACGGGGCCATAATTTATTCCTCTTGCTAACCTTTTTTATTGGCAGCAGTACAAAACAAAGTCCTCGGTATACCACTAAATGACATGTTTACACTTGAACGTTTGTTCCAGCGCTGGCTGACTTGAGCCGTGCCAAAAATCCTCACAGACCACACACACATTTTATGTTCAGGACCTGTAGATATAATAGAGAAGGAGACTTTTCATCAATCATTCAACCTGCCATGACCTCAGAGGAAGACATATTGTTTGGTAGAGTACAGGTTCTCCATCACTGCCGCTGGCTGTGTCACAATGATTTCTCACACAGTAGCCTTGGCCCTGGGACTGATTTAAAGTTTGAGGTTGTTTCGGGTCACACAGAGTTCAGGACCGATGAAGGAGGTAAACTCTCACATATCTGAAATAAATCTCAGCTGTCCAGCGATGATAGCACGGCCCTTGTGGGTTTGAGAAGCTGTTGATGGACCTGAAGATACACATTAGGAGGCCGAGCTTAGCATGTCTAAATTTAACTTTTCATGTCACAACACGTCCCCAGTATTTGCTTATTTAGAGACTGCCATTTGGAAGCCTTGAGTTCGGCATTTTGGCAGTCGCCATCTTGTTTTTTTGCAACCAGAAGTGACAGAAGTGAGCCGTTTATACCTACATACGGAACGGGTCCTCTTCACAGCCATGTTTTTACAGTAGCCCAGAACGGACAAACCAAACACTTAGTCTAGGTGGGGCCATTCACGTTTTCGTGTCGGCCACCGTAGTTCTCCTGCACACTTGCCCCACGGGAGAAGTTTCAGTTGCAATCTGCAACCTCACCGCTAGATGCCGCCAGATCCTACACATTGCACCTTTAAGTTACACTTTGAGCAAACAATACTGTATTTTATTTTGTCATTTTTTTTTTCCAGTCTTGATGAATGCTCCTAAATTTCTGTTTAAATTTAAATGTTTGCACAACTTGGACATAGTTTGTTGTTTTGATAAAGCTAAAGATATATAGATAGGTAACTATATAAGAGTTATTTTTATTAGGGCTGCACAATTTTGAAAAAAATTATGTAATTGCGATTATTTTGACTGATATTGTAATTGCGGTATGATTTGTGATATTAGAGGGAATGATCATTTTTACATCATTATTCTCATTGTCATTGAAAAACATATTAATGATTACAGTGTGATTTTTTTTCGGGGATCTGTACCAAACAAAGATATTTTCTTTAGTCTGTAGAATATGATGTGCAGGACATCTCTGCAGCACCACAATATTTAATTTAAAATGGTATTTTGACACACATTTCACCTCTAACAAATATTGCGTCTTCTGCGATTTGAAACTTGCAGTTCTCAATATTGCGATTTTGATAAAATTGATTTATGCAGCCCTAACTTTAATAAAGAAAAATATTAACATCGTTCTCAAGTTCATAATAATTAATAATAGAAGTATTTAGGAGATTCCTATACATAAAATAGTGTGTAAATAAGATATATTAACAATAACTGTTGCTATGATTACGGGAGGAGCTACATGTAGCTAACAAACTGATTTAATATCTGCGTTGAGTGAAATGATTTCATTCCAGTCAAAATCATCTTCGCCTACAGTAACAGTTGAGGATGATGAGTCATGTCTTGTCAGCAATCAGACATTCACAGCTTATGCTGGACCTCCGGCGTGGCCGCCAGAGGGTGTGTTACGTCACCTGAAAGCCCTTTAATCCAGCCGGGCTGCACGGCTGGTGGGCCAAGATAAGGAACGACCACTGATGTATAACTGCAACTGTCGAAGCAGCTGCTTCAGTGCATACCGTTTCTGCTTTTAATGGAGCAAGTAATGAAACAAATCACTTTAACTGGAGGCAGATGAATGGAAAGAGATGCTTTTTTTTAGCCATTGGCACTTGTGCATTCTTCTGAAGAGTTTGAGCATTATGTCGTCAGTTTTTAATCCAGCAAAGTGTGAGGGAATTCGTACTGTATATTGTGATTTGGGCTGAATTCACGGTGACACAGTTGAAATGCGCGTCAGTGTGCTCGGGTGGAACAAATATTTGGCTCACTACAGAGGCACGGTTTGGAGGATCATTATGTAGGTGGTTAATTTCGGGCCCAGGGGGATTTTTAAACCGCCAACTATGATGCAGATAACATATTGAGGGAGTTTTATTCCAAATCCGACCGCTGCAAAAACTGGATTCCACACAAAAGTTTGCTGGCTGGAAAATTTGGAAAGCCGTTATTAGTTGTAGCATTTAGACTTTACTGCAAAATCCTGATAGTTAAAATAATATAATAATGTTTGGTAGGATTAACTGCTTCATTAGAACTCCATTCTAAATGCAGCCGAGAAGCACATGCAGGAAACAGTGTGGTCATCCAGTGGCGATACAAATGAGAGTCTGTGTGTCACTTGGGGAAACTATGACCTGACTTACATAACCACAGAGCTGATGAGTGATGTTCGGCTTCTCAGCAGCTCTGCTCTGGAGTCTGGAGCACAGTGCAGTACAGTTTCAGCTGGGATTACATGTGCCATGTTAATTTCCCCCTCTGCTCCCATATAAAAGAGCTCATTATGTATCCCAGCATGGAAAACAGCATTATGCAAGTTCACTACTTTATGGTTAAAGTGGAGGAAGTGGTGTCATCAAAGGCTAAGTGGACTGGAGAAGAGAGGAGAAGAAAGTTTATAGAAAATATAGCCTACCTAAATTCTTATATGTAACTTTTTAAGTCTCATTATACAACATTAGGTTACCTTAAAGTCCCTGTATATAAACAGTGTATCGCATAAACCTTTTTATCATACCTGTTAATCCACGTTAAGTACCCAGGCTCAAGCTCAAATGTCTTTCAACTTTTGCCAAAATGGGAGAGAAAGTCGGACATCAAACACATATCCACAACTCAAATACAATTTATTCAATGGTTATTTATGAGTAGAGAGATATTTATTCTCTTGTTTGAACTACACTGATATTTCGGGCTCATTTAATAAGATTTAAGGAGCCGTGTAATAAACGGGATAATGTACAGCTAGCTCCGCTTCTGGGTCTTGTCTGGGTTTATTTCACGACAATGACCGGCCCGCTGTACTTTATCCCTTACTTAGATTAATGAAATACTCTTTTGACACACTGTTATGTATTAAAATAGTAGATTTCTTTTTTTATTATTATTATAATTATATACATTTTATTCCATTTATTGTCTTATATGGTTTTCCACCCATCCTCTGGAGAGAGAGGCCATTTCATAATCATTTTTTCAGTTAGAGAAGTGACTGATAGTGAAATAAAACTCCTTTCTCCGGGGGGACGGTCTGTTATTTCTTTATAGCAGACCGTTGCTATGTATAACAGACCGTTGCTATGGGCGATCTGATGTTAGACTCTGGCAGACGTTTTATTTTGACAAATTATTTATTTCTTAAGTAAGGAGCCGTGTACTAAGCGGGATAATGTACAGCTATAGCTCCGCTTCTGGGTCCATCGCCTTGTCGGGGTTTATTTCACAACAATGACCGGCCTGCTGTACTTTATCTTTGACACACTGTGGTTAATTTCAGTTATGTGTTAAAATAGTAAATTTCTTTTTTTTATTATTATTCTAATTATATACATTTTATTCCATTTATGTCTTGTATGGGTTTCCACCATTTCATAATAATTTTTTCAGTCAGAAAAGTGACTGATAGTGAAATAAAACTCCTTCCTCCAGGGGGGACATGGAGATCTCCAACCCAACCCCCCTTTTCAGTGACCCTCTGGAGGAGACTCAGCCAAGGTTTGGAACCCCAGACCCTCTCCAGGATGGAGGTCACACTGCTGGTCCCCATCTTTGTGACCACTCTTTGACTCCAGGTGTGTTTATTTACCTGCTGGCTGGCTCGTGCCCAGGCGTGGAATGCTCGGCTCCGTTCCATAAACTCAACAAGGAGTGGACTGTACCATTGTGAATCCTAAACGGAGGGGTGGAGCCGGGAAGATAAACAGGCTGTTTTACTCCCGATATCGCGTCTGCATTTTTAGTCTGGTCCAAACTAGGAGCTGCCACACGGTGCTTCAAATATAAATCACTTATTTGCATTAAAATAAAATATTTATTGTTGATTTATTTAGGGGTAACTTTCTCAACACCCCTAAAAAAAAACTCCATCGCTACATCTTTGCCTTTTGATTGACCGCTCCATATTTTTTCTTCTCCTGTGTTGCTGCTGAATGTTCCTCCTGCCTGCTGGAGAAAGGATACAAAAAGAAAACAACAGAGGAAGAGGGCACAGTGGAAAATAAAGGAGGTGGAGGAAAAGAAGTGAAAAAACAGGAGCATTGGTGGAGAACAGTTTGGGAAGAAAGTGCAAGTGGAGAACGAGACTTGCCATTTATACATTTTTTTGCTTTTGTGTGAAGATTTCTTTTGTTTCCAATCTGCTGACTGAAAGGTGAGTTCATCCTGTTTTTATTCTAGTAGCACAACTGGGCTGTGATTTTTTTTTTTTTTTTCTATGTGTTTGAGCTCTTTGTGTGTGAGAAAGTGAGGGAGTAGCCTGTGCAGATTTTTGTCATTCATGCAACAAAACGAGAAAAAAATGTGTTTTTCTCCAGGGAGTTCTGTGTTGGTAATGTGCACATGGATGCAACCCTCCTGTTTAATATTGCATTATATGCAAACCAATGTCAAAGTAATCAGCGCCCCCCTTTTTCCTGCTTGATTGAATCCAGAAACACGCTGCTCTCCAGCTACCATCAACACCAAAACAGTCCACTCTGCAACACATTCATATTTAATCTGTGTTTTGCAAGCACCAATTGAAAAAAATGCAATTTGAATTACATTTTGCATGCATGAGTGCATTGTTATTGACGTGCACATGTGGCACAGCCAGCGGCTCTTTGTTCCTCTTCCCTCCCTCCCACCTCCCCCCCTATAATAACCAACCCAGGGCATGACAGCTCAATGTCTCTGCAGATAGAATATAGGACAGTATTGACATGCTATAGTGTCGCATGAACTTGAGTCATACATATGAACCTGACCTCCTCCTCCATCCATCCCAGTCAGCCAACAGCATCATCATCATTGCTCTTCCTTTGTGGTGTTTATAACTGGTGTCCC
Source organism: Adelosebastes latens (assembly GCA_916700685.1). Classification (NCBI taxonomy): domain Eukaryota; kingdom Metazoa; phylum Chordata; class Actinopteri; order Perciformes; family Sebastidae; genus Adelosebastes; species Adelosebastes latens. The sequence goes on along the minus strand of CAKAKR010066529.1, from coordinate 129,845 downwards.
CTACAGAGCAGCAGAGGTTTGCGATTTCACGGTTAAATACTTTTTTGTTATCGCGATAAAAAGGTTGTTTTTGTGTCTTTCTAAGAGGAGTTAGTTGGGGCTGTTCAGGGGGGTGTTGTTCGCTCCTGTGGATATAAAGTGTGTCAATGTCAAATGGAGGTGTGTCCCTTGTGTGGTCTGTTCACTGGCCCTGTGCTGGCTCGGATAACAAAAAAAAAAAGAAATCGGAGAGAAAATAAAAAAAAATCATGCAGCAAAAAGCCCTGAAAAGATCCGTTTCGTAAGAGTCTCCCTTATGGAATATCTTATAGCCTGGCGCGCGAGGAGGGGAAGTGTTTTGCTTCAGTGTGTCGTGCCAGACCAAGGACACATGCACACACGCACACACAGTCGTGTTTTCATGACTTTTGAGGACATTGCATTAACTTATATTCATTTCCTGGAGACTTACCCTAACCCTAACTGCTACTTGCCTAATCCTAACCTGTAACCTAAACCTAACCTTAAACCAAGTCTCGTTATGGGGACGTTAATTTTGTCCCCATTTGGAAGGCGAGTCCCCACAATGTGACTGTGTAAACAGGTTCATGTCCCCACAACGTGGGTAATACACTCCCCCCCATACACACACACACAACTCTCCTCTGTCTACACACAGACATCCAGGTTCTCACTATGCTGCAAGCTGCACGCACGCACTCGAGCGAAGCTCGCGCGCAGATTCTGTGAGTCATACCGCATTTGGAGACTCGCGGCCTCGCTGCTCTCGGAGTGAAGTGGAGCCCCTGCTGATAACGCGCGCACACACACATCACACATTGTTCCAGCGGGATTGTGCATTTATAGATGTGCAAATGCACGAGGACGCAAGCGCGAACAGGCTCTCCACGAGCTATGTCAGAAATGACGGACTGTGTTGATATAGAAATGCAGCCACAGACACGTGGACACACACACACACACATAGATAGTGTACTGCATGTTTGTCTTTCTTTGTTGGAAATACTGGTGGGTGTGGTGTTACCAACAGCCCTGTGTCCATCATTTTGTGGCTGATTATTTCAAAATTCAGTCTCATACCATTTGGCTCCTGAAAAATACAGTTTTCAGTAGGATATTAAAGGGTCAGTTCACCCAAATTTCAGTTCACACATGCACATAGTTTTGGTTTGAAATTTACAAATTCCTACAAAATGATGTTCCCATCATAGGCGCCGGAATAGGGGGACAACGAGACTTTCTGTCCCCCCACTTTCAGGTGTTACGGTAATAACGTGGTAACGTCTAAGCCAGGTAGAACATTTAGTGATAATGTCTATATGGCGTCTAACATGGTGAACCTTTATCCAATTATGATAAACTGTCACGATATATCGACCGTTTTATAAAAATAGCTTTTTTGAATCATGTTTGTTCCAATCTTTTGCAAATGAGAAATTACTTTTCGTAAGAATTCATATGAACCATTATATGAACCATTATATGAGGATACATTGATCAACTCAAGAAAAAGACTGCACAATATCCAAATAGTTTCTAGCATAACTTTTGGGACTGATGGATGACATCTGCATCAACTGTGTTACCGCCAAAGGTTGTTACTGATATTCCAGCACGCAGACCCAGGTTGTAGTGAGGACACTGTTACTCTGAATGAGCTGGTGCTGTTGACATTTCACAGCGGTGATTTGTAGAGGTTTTTTTTTTCTGGAGTCGTGTCGTATGCATCTGTCAGGATCAAAAATAAACTCTTCTGCTGGAACAGTTGCCCTGTGGTCTGATGCTACATCCCCCAAGTGTTTGTGTTCTGGCCAGACTAATAATCCAAGATCAACTTGTTGACATCATTAAACTGTGGCGGTTCAGTCTCCTGGGATGGAGCTTGCAGACATTTCTGAACCCACTGGCAAAACAGAAACATCCGCAAATGAGGACTCGATCGTGCATTTGACTTCTTTTGACAAAAGGAGGGTTGTCATTGTATAAGATGTCGATGGCGATGGCCATGCTTGTTAACCCCATGTTTCATTGTCTCTGCACCACTGAATTAGTTGCTACGGCGTCTATTGACCAACCTGACCTCATTACATACTAGTTGTACCATCATTAGACATCGCCTGTGTGCATTTGGATTGTCAGTGACAGTTTGACCTTTTGCACTCCAGGCAGAGTCGACTCAAAGGTCCACAAGGTTCCCGATACGTTTCTTATCTGTGATATAAAGACTGGAGGAAATGGCAATGTAGCTGGTTAAAAATAGGAGAAACTATACCAGAGGTGCTGTAAATATTAAACATTGCATTGCATATTTGCTCCATCTGCCAAAGCACAAATGCACTTCCTCTGCTGTTGGTGAGGGGGGGGGGGGAGAACTTACTCGAGCATATTCAGTCTGTCACCTTGCCTGTTGACTCTACCAATATTAACATTTACTCCCGCAGTGTTTGCTAATCCATCAGTGTTGACTGCAGGGAAAGACGATATGCTTGACCTGTTAGGGTTGCAAGGTTTGTACAGTGTTGAGGTATTAAAGTTCAAATCATAGTTTATGTCTGACCTTCAACGTTGGAGGTGGTGGATTCACATCTGGAGAGTTTGACACCACTTACTTAAAGATTATTGACATAAAATAAAAGCCTATTTTGATTTATTTTTCAAATTATGAGTCATTACCAGGTGGCAACCTCCAGTTCTAAAAAGTGAAGCCAATGCGGTAGTGCCTTAAACTTGTATTCCTTCTAATAGCCAGCAGGGGGCGACTCCTCTGGTTGCAAAAAGAAGTCAGATTGTATAGAAGTCTATGAGAAAATGATCCTACTTCTCACTTGATTTTTTACCTCAGTAAACATGGTAAACATGAGTTTATGGTCTCAATCGCTAGTTTCAAGTCTTCTTCAATACAGCATGATGTTCATTTAGTAAATTATTGTCCCATTTAGAGTCAAATAGACCATAAAGCAGGGGATGCTTTAGGGCGTGGCTACCTTGTGATTGACAGGTCGCTACCACGGCGTTGTCCGATCTGCGAGTAGTCCGTCTTTTAGTCTTACAACTTTAACCCTTTCACAGAGTGTTTTCAGTTCATGAAAGTGAATTCTAACATTTGGTTGCCTGGAAATTCAGAGTTTGGTTGTACTTAGCTCCACCCTCTCGTGTCACTTCTGGTATCAAAAAAACAAGATGGCGACGGCCAAAATGCCAAGGTCAAGGCTTCAAAACCGTAGTCCACAAACCAAAGGGTGACGTCACAGTGACTATGTCCGCTTCTTATATACAGGTCATTACTTATAAAACAATTCATGTTTTGACAATAAAACAGTTTATTATAGGACAATATTGGCCGATGGAGATAATTTCCTGACTTTAAATGAGCTACATGGATAAATTGACCAAATATTCTACATGTTGTGTCCACTTAGATTGCATGGCTCTGGGGTCTGATAGCGGCTTTGAAATAGGAGACACTGATAACACTGTTGAAAGGTAGATGAATGTGTGGATATGCAGCAAACTAGGCCAGTAAACATCTATATTTGGAGGTGGATTCAGGTCCTGGAATATCAGGGAATCAAATGGTGTTGTCATCCCGACTGCTCAGAAATAGTCTTTGTCCTTATGTTGAGGTGCTGACGCTGAAATGATCTCCTGTCAAAGTACACGCCAGCTGTTGGGTTTATACGGACCTGTCAGTGTTGAGCGATGCATCTCAGTGCAGCTGCGGCGCCGAGCCACTGATTAAATGTGAAGTACTGTTGTAGTAAGTGGACTCTGTTACCGTGTTTGATGGTGTTTCAGTGCTGATGGTGCAGCGGAGCTGATGTTCATGTCTGTGGGTGTAATTGCCTCTTCAGAGGTAGAGTTTTGTTTACTGCTCAGTTTGAGTATCGCTGTACTTTTGTAACAGAGGAGAGCTGATAGCCACTTTAAGCCATTTGCCGTTGGAACAAACACGAACATTGATGATTTTGAAACAAATGAGAGGATAAATTACATTCTTAAAGCTGCGATGGTCTAGATTTTGACATTAAATATGGATCAAATGACCATGTGTAAAAGCCCAGTCGCCAGAAAATAATGTTGGCATTGTACGTTTCTGCAAACCATGGATACGTTGAATGTTGACATTGCATTCAGTCAGAGCAAGCAAGCAACCGTTATTGAAAGTTATGTGGTATAATGAGTAGTATAACAAGCAAGAAAGTCAACTAAGGGCTAGTGGGTCAAACAAACACAGGACCTTCACCCAGGAGGCCGCTGTTCATGTCCTGACTTCCTGCTTGTTATGTAACATTGTTACACTTGATACGTAACGTTACCTAAGAAAGTCCGCTAAGGGCGGTTGTTGTGTATTTACAGTAGTTGCGTTCAGCAAACTCTGTAATTCTCTTCAGCTCAGTGAGGCGCTCTAACGTCTTTAAGCTTGTTGTTTTGTTACGTATTCTGGCCCGCAAACTTCGCTCCAATCAACCTTGAAAAAGTCTCAGATAAACGAACTGTACGTTCCCCGTGTCCAGCATCAAACAAAGTTAGCGACTAGCTGGTGAACATAGTGGAGCATTTAGCAGCTAAAGAGCCAGATATTCTTCTCAGGAGTTGATGGAGACCAAAACAGAGCTAAAAGAAAAGAGTGAATATTGGACTTCCAATCATCACGTGACCAAAAACACGACTCCAAATTAATGCTAATGTTGCTACGTATTTGCCAGATGTGTAAATAGTCAACCTTTTACTAAGACAGTTGCCATTACAACTTTGACATTGTTGTGTTCTCAGCTTGTTTAGTGTGGCTAAAAAGATCTATGGATACTGCTTTAAAGCATCTGATTTATTATTTTATTCAGTCTTTTATAACTCCATAGTTATACACACATATCGCTGTTTCTGCATACCATCTGTCTGAATTATAAACTTGTACAACCTAATCTTTGGAGTGGAACCAAGCATCACAGGATTGCCAATCAGCCAATTATTAGATCGGGCGTACTTTTGACATATATCCGCTGGTTCAAGCTTCTCAAATATGATTATTTGCTGCATTTCTTTGCCATAACTGAATATTTTTGTTTTAATGTGAGTTTCGGACTGTTGCTTGGACTTTGAGAAACTGTGATTTTATACAATTTTCTGGCATTTTATAGACCAAATGATTATTTATTAATCAAAATAATTGTGTTTGAGCACTAAATTCTATATAAATTGTAATTTCTAACAAAAAGCCTAATCTAGATACTGTACATGAAAATACATTGATGAGTTGTACATATGAAGAAAGATCCATCCTGTCCTTTATTTACACGCTTCAGTTGTATCCAGTATGGTCCATCCGAGTGCAGCTACTGTAACTAACATTGTCTAATGTTGCACTTCCCTCTGTTGGCATCAACAGAAACATTGATTCTTCTCTGTTGACAGTAGATACAGCTCAGTGTGTTTAAAACCCGGCCAACGTGACACGAGAGACCATCGAGAATGCAAAACAAACATTGAAATGTGTGCTCAGGGGCTACTGAAAAAATGAATCATTTGGATGGAAACCAAAGCACACCGAGTACAGCTGAAATGCACTCAGACCTGCATTTCTGGCTGTGTTGAGGGGATTTTGTAGCTTATAAAGAAGATAAATAAGTCAAATCTGGTGCTGAGTCATTAAATGTCCACTAGTACGTGACACAGAATTTTGGGCAGCCATAACCACAATTTTTTGTTATTAATTGTTCAGAATTTTTTTTTTTTTACAGCCCAGAAATCCTCTAAATCAGACTGATTCCTAGAAATTTTCAGTTTTAATATTAAAAACACAGGGGGTTATGAAAGCACTTTTGTTTAAACGTTGCCTGTGTAACTGAACATACGTTGCCTGTGTAACTGAACATAGGTCAGTTATTTTGATATGACTCAGTTCGGCAGCGTAGCGTGAGCTCAGATGTATTTTTACTGTCTGTACAGTGAAGAGGAGCCCATAAGCTGATGACTGAGACAGTGTGGAACAACACTGCGTAGGTGTCTGAGATCAGTCTAGTCTGAATAAATCCTAACCACGTTTTTATGTGTTTTTTTCATCCAAATTGTTAACATCAGAGTCTTGGCCAGTTGTAGTGTCTAGTGCATATTAGTCTGGGTGTTAATAAAAATATATATTTTTTTGTATTCTGTGTAGGTGTACGAGAGCGTAACAGCATCTGGGTTCAGAGCGTATGGATTTTATACTGTGTAGGTGTATGAGATTACAGCAGTCTTCTAGCATCTAGGCCAGTGTGTGGAAGTGTGTGTGTGTGTGTGTGTTGGCAGGGGGACGACTCAGTCCTTTACCCGATGGCTAGAGGCCAGATACAGATAGGGCAAGGCACCACAATGCCCTGTCTGTTCCCACAAGTCCAAATAGGCCTTCACAACACCCTATTTATAGACAAAACGCTCTGCCCAAACTCCATTCATATTTCTCAGGTTGGATGTGTGGAGTAGTGTGTGCAGAAGTTGTTGTTTTTTACTAAAAAGTGAACCATGTGATGCAAATTGTACACTCTGTGACTGTGATTTTTGAAATGATGCGACCCCAAATGCGTCCAAATGTGCAGCCAGTCTGGTGCTGTCAGAGGCGACGGTTCACAATGTGTGTGTGTTATTGGCATTACACGGTGCACAGTTACATAATCAGGAGTGTTTGTCAATAGATCCGCAGGCAGAGGAAGAGCTGAGCGGGGCAGAAAATAAACAGTTCGCCGGGGTAACTTTCGCCCCACACTGGTACGCACAATATCCATGTGAGGTGTATTTATACAGAGGAGGTCGTCTGCAGTTGTGTCATAGATCTGCCGCCATTTAAAAAAATGGCTGTAGGCTAGCGATGGATAAATATGGAACAACAGGAAAACAGCTACCTCAGAAAACCAAGACCTGTCCTTCCGAGAAAAACTTCAGCCGTTGCCGCAAATGCCCCAAAAATGACACGTTTATGGTCAAGTGACGTAAGGAATTATGACGTAGTACGGACGTGGTGTGACTTTATTATAAAGTGAAAGTGTAGTAGTGTGGAGAGGAGATCGGGGTGGATGGATGGGACAACAAAACATCAGATTACCAGCATGCCTACAGAGAAGGACATTCCACTAGTACAGCTCTCACTCAAATGACGCATGATTGGCATAGAGCAATTGACAACAGGTGCTTGGTAGGAGCTGTACTATTGGACTTCAGTGCAACTTTAGACATAATTGATCATAATTTGTTACTACAAAAACTTGGGGGGTTTTGACTGTTGGTCTGACAAAACAAGCAATTTGAAAACATCGCCTTTGATTCTGAGAAATTGTAATACATATTTCTGACATTTTATAGACAAAATGATGCATTAAAGGAACAGTGTGTAGCATTTAGGGGGATCTATTGGCAGTATGTATGTTTCCTTTAGTGTATACTTAGCTTAGAATGAGCCGTTTATATCTACATAGGGAACGGGTCCTCTTCACGGAGCCGGCCGCCATGTTTCTACAGTAGCCCAGAATGGGAAAAAAAAAAACTTTGGCTCTAGATAGGGCCATTCACATTTCCACGTCAGTCGTCGTAGTTCTCCTACACGCTTGGCACACGGGAGAAGTTTCAGTTAGATGTCGCCAAATCCTACACACTGCACCTTTAATCAAGATAGATTTAAAAAAAAAAAAAAAAAATTCTGTTGCAGCCGTAATACTGTAGCAATATCGATATGTAAACACACTGCAACACTTGCTGCACCAGTGTCACCAGACTGGTTGGAAACTAAATCAATGATTGATCTCAGAACGGAACATTTGAATACTAATCAGGAAGGATATTGGCACAACTTTAAGTAGATTAACGATATTTCCTGCGTTGGTTGTACTGCAAAACCAACATGAAGCCGGTATCAATGCAGCCACAATATAGTCTATTTTGAACCTGGATATATAAGCACCCAGAGGAACCATGTTTTCTGACACATAAGCAATTAGCCGTTTAATAACTCAACAGTAATCAAAGCAATTAGGCGCCTGTAGTAATAATGGCTCATAATCATTCACCCCACATGGCTTCATTTGTATCTGCTCTAAGCTCTGTCACAATCAAGACACTATAGCACTGAGGAGGAGATAGTTAGTGTACTTTTAGCCTTTGAGTCTGGACATCTAATCTGTTATTAATTTATACATATTTAATTTATCTGAATAACCGACCACCGACACTGTAATCCTCTCATTAGCTGTTCACATTTGCGCCCCGTAACAGCAACACTTTGACATCATTTCGTAATGTTTCGGCAATAATAGAGCAACGCTTCTAATAATGTTTTAATGAACTATGATAACATGTTCCTCTCATAACCATTCACCCTTATCAGAAGTGTAAACAGAGGGTGTATATTACATTTTAGGGTGGACCAGTGACACTGAATGATGCAGCAGCAAGTGGCCGTCTTTGTGTGGTCCATTTAACTCATAGATAGTGGATAATTTACAGATGCTTGGAGCAGTTTTGTATGTTTGTAGGACTGTAGGATGTTTGTTGAACTCGCAGCTTCAAAACGGCAGAGAACAAACCAATGGGTGACGTCACGGTGACTACGTCCACTTCTTATATACAGTCTATGCATTTTACAGACTAAACAGTAAAACAAAATGACACATTTATACAGGTCAACACCCTTGAATGAGCCCTTGAGCAAGGCACTAGACCGCCAGCTGCTCCAGCAGACCTGCTCTGCGGCCAAGATTACGTGATTGAGCCACTGATAACAGTATTTGTGTCACAGAAGCCTTTCTTGGGTGAATACGGTTAAGAACGTGCACATAATGTTTGCTGAATGTAACTTTATGCTCTAATTATACACTAGAAATAGCATAAGAAGGTTTTTATTAAAGCTGAGTGTTGCAGCCTGAAGAAAAGCTGCTTCATGTTTGGCTTGAGCCATTTATCTCTATCAGCTCTTAGCCAATAGGCTCCAACATATAGATTTACCCAAGCTTGAAGGTCAATTAGTTTATGTGTGTGTGTGCGATTGCATGGGTCTTCGTCTGCGATCATGTGCTCGTCCGTTGGCCTATGGTCTGAATCGAAACAATCGATTCAACCGTCTGAGCCTCTTTTCAAGTCTTTGTTTTTTTTGTAGCTGAATAAACTCTCTCAGATCCGACCAAAATGAACCGCTGTCTTTTATACATTCACATAATTAGTCAAGGTAATTACTGGTTTCGCTTCATGCTTCACTCTGATGCACTCTCGCAGTTATCGAGCGAACAAACTGAAAGCTTATCTGCTGGCTGTCATGAGACGTTAAGGGACGAATGTCGCTGAAGGAGAGAGAATTTGAATTTCATAGATAAACAGAGAGAACGGGGCAGGAAACAAGGAACACGTGCTTTTTCATTATTGTCCAGACTATGTGTTCCTCTTGTCTGTGTATTAGATTTCCTGGAAGTTCACGTTTGCACTGCACATGGTCCCCATTAAGAAATGATTGCCATTATTGAATGTTATTACAGTTTGATTATTTTATGACTTCTCGTCTTTAAAATATCCAAAAATACTGAAAAGTGCCCTTCACAAGGGGATGTCTTCAAACTGCTTGTTTTGTCGGACCAACAGTCCAAAACTCAATTGACAACGACGTAAAACAGAGAAAATGTGCAAATCATCACATTTAAAAAGCTTTAAACAGAAAATGTTTGCTGTTTTTGCTTTAAATTCAACTAAATTTTAAAAATCTTCTAATTTTTTGTGTGAGGAAATATATAATTATGATGATACTGCAGCTATTGTGCACATTTTTCAAAAGAGAATGAACCCATTTTTGGAAATATTGAAATGGCTAAACTTCAGGCCTCTGGGTGCTTGCTTCCCATGGCAATGATTGGCATTTTAGGGCTGGCGTTGCTGAGACGAGCGGTACCGATAGCCTTTAGCCTCCAAACGATAAATTAGTAATCCAACCCAGTCTCACGGGAAGGAGTATAAATACAACGACATTACACGAACATTCCGCGTGTCATGAGGACGCACGTGACAAACGTCACCAACGTAACTTACAAAACAAAACACAAACTCTCAAACACCCGTGTTAAAATGCGTGTTGGACCCATCCACCTCCCCTTCGAAAATAAGCATTCTTTCTCACCTTTTATTCTACGTCACTACCTCTGAGCGTAGCATATTTACGCAAAGGCATTAACACTGCAAAATTGCCAAATGCAAGAAAGGCGTTCTTATTGTACGCTAAAGGCCTTGCGCATTATCGTGTCATTCATAAGGCTTTTCATGCGAACGGGCTGAGTAATCATACCTAATAATGACTAAAACTCAGAATCTAATATAGCTACAGTCACAATGATATTTATGAGGGTGCAATGGATCACCTGCTCTTTTAGCAAATAACCTTTGTCACACTCACCTTTCAAGGCAGACAGAGAGACTGGATGTCTGAGTGGAGGTGAGATCATGATGGAGGGAATAATAGACGGCCTGAAAATGAAAAGAAGAACTGAGCTGATGGGCGACAGAGGATTTTTAGGAGACAAGAGGCCAAAGTGATCTGTTGAGAGATGGAGAGAGAAAACAAGCTTCTCTTTCATTTGTGTGTCTTGTTTTGGAGAGCCAAGGTGATCCACGTATGCCCATCCAACGCCGTGGGAAGCAGCACAGGAGATTTAAAATGGGGGTGGAGAGCAAAGGCTTGGCTCAGAGAGGAGACGAGGGGAGCTTTGGCTCCTCTGTGGGTCTCCATGGTGGCTGATGTTGTGGCTTTTTTCTCGCCAGGCATTTGTCGCTCATTTTTCTCTCTCTGACTGTGTTTTGTCCATTAGACCTAACAACAGACACCCCTCCAAAAATCCTGATGTTCAAACTGACTGCAGGAAAGTGGATGTACTTTGAAATGCACAGTAACGATTGTTGATGTGAGCTTTTATAAACCACTGCTCCCTGAGTGTTAAAGTGAGGTTCGTTTCTTGTTGGCATATCAAACCACAAATTTAATTTGCTTCCAAACACTTAAAGGGGGTGTCCATTTTTTTGTTTTTTTTAGGTTTTTATATCATTCTGTAGCTTCACAGTGGTGTTCCTTATGTATTCAAATCCCAACATTCAAATTTTGGTCGAAGTATGTAAGTTTTAGCATCAAAATGCTATTTTCTCAAAACTTTTTCCAACGTGACCTGAGGTAGGTTTCTGCATGATGACGCTGCTACATTTACAGTATATATACACCCTTATGGTCAGTGTATTACATACAGTAACTTAGGTAGTGGCATGCTATAGAATACAGGTGTACCGGCACGGAAGCTAAGCAATGTACTGCTGTGGACGCCACCTTGGTTCGGATCCAAAAGTCACACAACATTGATGCCGGGGCAGATCAAAAAACTCCCACGTTCTGCAAGGTAAAATCACTGCTTTTGTGAATGTAGTCTGGTGGCTTTGAAGAGAGCGATATAACAGCTTCAGTTTCCTGTCGGAAAGGGCTGTCTGATGGCAACGTAAAGCGGTGAAACTACATACACTTTTTGATTGTTTTAGGTGGCTAAAATACGTTTACGTAATACGTTTCTGCTGCTCCTGTCCACAGCCGTCTTACTTAGTACGATATAAACAAATTATTGGATATGTAAACATATTAATTTGCAGACACAAAGTGTTGTGCATTTAAACAGAGTAGATGGTATTAGCATGCGGTGGAAAGCTAGACTGGAAATGAAAAAATTCAGCCTCAGCAGACAGTGTGCATGCCGACCTCAGGCAGAGCTGCACATCACTGTGCTGTGCATATAAAACTGACATAGTGGTACCCAGGTGTGACAGCGGTGAAGCACTGCAGACTAATACGATTTAGTGCAGGACAGAGAACAGATTCGGTCCTCAGAGTGTTTATGTCCGCAACACCTGGGTCTCTCTGCTGTGTGTATGTATGTGTTTGTTTGTGTGTCAGCAGGGCGATACATTTATGTGACAGAGGCGACTGCATGTTTCACTTGAGTCAAGTGAAAACCGTAAATCTCCAGTGACTTTAGTTTGGAAATACAAAAGAACTACCACACGTTTCCCCTTAAGCTTTTATGTGTTTTTTCCTCAAGATTGCTTTTTTTACTCTCTTCTACTTTATTAGACGTTTCAGAGCAGAGTCAAGTGAGCAGGAATGGGTATCGAACCTCATTACTCGCTACCGAAATGTGCCTATTGCCTCAAGTATCAAAAACTTTAAAGAATCGAAAGTTGCCATTGAACGCTTGCTTACACAACTTTACCGCAACTTTACTTAGCTAAAGCAGACAGCTGTTTTTCACTAAAAAGCCGTGATAAACCATCTGTACACTACAGCACCACCACTACTACCAGCCCCAAACAGCAGACAGACAAAGGTAGCAATTAGCTGGTGAACATAGTGGTGTATTTAGCAGCTAAAGAGCCAGATATTTCCCTCAGGAGTTGGTGGAGACCAAAAACAGAGCTAAAAGAGTGTGAATACTGGACTTGCATTCATCAGGTGGCCAGAAACACGACTCCAAATAAATGCTAATGTTGCTCTGTGTCTGCTGGATGTAAAATAGGTAACTGTGTGCTCATATCAATGTTATTATAGCGCGACCAAAACTGGATTTTTGAGGCTGATATTGGTATTTTTTTTATTGTAACCAAGATACGTACTAGGCATGAGCAAACTATGTAATGGTGCAACATATGATATCTTACGAAAATTATTTTTTGTGCATTTTCATAGGAATGTCCAGCAACACGTGCGATCATTGCACCGGCGTAAGCCCCTGCAGTGTTTTGGCAACAAAACTACTATAAGATCTTATTGCTATTTTAAACATTTTGCGATACGCTGAGTATTGCGATAAGATATTTTGTGATGTTACCTTTTTTCAACTGCAAATTACGCAGTTTGTCAACATGTGTTTTATCTAATAAGATACAGTTTTCACTCTGTTCATCTCAGAGTTATCATTCACACATCTTGAGGTCAGAGGTCAAGGGACCCCTTTGAAAATGGCCATGACAGTTTTTCCTCGCTAAAATTTAGCATAACTTTGGAGCGTTACTTTGTCTTCTAGCTTGTCTTCCCGACAAGCTAGCATGGCATGGTTGGTACCAATTGATTCTAGTTTCATATGATACCAGTATCTTCACTCTAGACTGAGCCCGCTACAACCTCTGAAAGACAGAATAGCGGGCAGGCCCACCGGCGGGCCGTTGGATTGTTAAGAGGTTAATGGTTTGTATAATAAAAGATTGATACTTGACGTCCATGTATCGATAAAATATTGCCACACAAAATATTGCGATACAATGCTCTATCGATTTTTTTCCCCCACCCCTAGTTATGACATCTACATGACACACTGTAGCCCACTGAACCCCAAACAAACAACTGTTGAAACGAAATGATGTCAGACTGCCAGGGGTCCACCACCCTCTCATGTTGTGCAGCCTCGAACATCTCGACATCAAAGCTTCCACATACTGAAGCAGCCGCGCGTGTCCCCCTGAATGCCGCGGGTTTAACCTTTAAGCATTTCGGCTTTCAGCCTACATTCTCAATATAGGTGACCTTAGTGTTCAGTGTCCTACTTTAGCACACTGTTGATGTGTCTGGGTGTGTGTCTCCTCGGAGTGTCTGGGCGCGCCTCTTTGTTCAGAGCTGCAAACACTGGTGGCAGCATAGAGAGAAGGAGAGCATAGAGTCTGCCAGCAGAACTGTTTGCCCATTTTTTCCTTTTCACTTGCTGTTGGGTGGAGAAAAAGAAAGAGGGAGAGACAGAAAGAGGATGGCAGGAATGAGACAAAGACCTGCAGTGAGACAGAGAATGAGGAGCGATGATGACTGGCGGAAACTGAGAGAGAGACGCGAATGAAAAGTCAGCAGTGTGACAAAAGATGGATGGAGGGAGACGGGGATGAGTGCAGAGCTGTGAGAAAGATTAAAATAAAGAGGAAGAGGGCAGATGGAGACGGAGGGAGAGAAAGTTTTCCTGTTTGACGGCCGCTTGTTATATCAGCTCTACGAGCAACAATCTAGTGGCTGATTAAAGAAAAATACAGGTGCAATTTGAAGTTGAAGGCCTTTTATTTCTGTCTGTGAGAGCTATTTTTCTTACTAAGAAATAAAATGCAACAAATGTCTCTTTCAGATGGCAAGAATTCAAGCTCTGATATATCAAACTTTGCTGGCAACAGAGTCTGCTGGCACAAGTTAAAGATGCTTCTTCCTCTTGCAGTATTGGACAGTTTCATATAGAAATGCTTTACTGTTGGCAGACTTCCTCCCCCATAACAGCCATTTCAGATTTGAGCATTCTGGCCCTGTTGGATCATGTATTCTGGTATGTTACATATCAAAAGCAGCAGGGATGGAAAGTGAGGAAATGTGCTGACAGAATGCAGCTATAGGGAAAGTTGGCAATGTGGATTAAAGTGGACGTAATCACTGTGACATCACCCATTGATTTGTGGACTGCTGTTCCGTTGCTGCTGCAATTCGCCATCTTGGTTTTTTGCAACCAGAAGTGACACGAGAGGGTGGAGCGATGTACAACCGAAAGCTGAATAAGACGTTTTTAGGTGACCAAAATGTTACAATTAAAGTGGATATATGATGTCATGCACATCTTCAGGTTCATACTTGTATTTTATGTTTCTACTAGAACGTGTTTACATGGTGTAATATTCAAAAAAACCTTTATTTGCCTCATACTATCTGCCTGAATATACCTGTATTTACCCTCTGTCTGAAACGCTCCGTTTTAGCGCATTTTGACGGAATTGCGTTGCTAGGGAACAGCTTGGGTCCATGTTTACTTCCTGTCAGCTGATGTCATTCACATATACTGCAACCAGAAATAAACTGGGACATGTTTAGAATGTTTACGTTTAAAACTGTGAAGTGGTCCAAATATTGTACAGTTGTGACATCACAAAATTACAGAAATCCTGACAGCTTGTTTCAAAGGCACAGTTTCTGTGTGTATTTCTCTGTGGATTAAGCGTTTAGATACTTTCACAGTATTTATATAGCACCCCGACCCGCTTTATAATAAAAAAAAGATATGTAAATCTCACTTTTTACAATATGGAACCTTTAACTTTAAAGAACTGAAAACACACTGTGAAAGGGTTAAAGTTGTAAGACAAAAACACGGACAATCACAAGGTAGCCATGCTCTAAATGATCTATTTGACTCTAAATGGGACCATAATTTACTAAATGAACACCATGCTCTATTGAAGAAGACTTGAAACTAGCGATTGAGACCATAAACTCATTTTTACAATGTTTACTGAGGTAATAAATCAAGTGAGAAGTAGGGTCATTTTCTCATATACTTTTTAACTCTAGCTTACCCGGCTGAACCCACTACAACCTAAAAAATCGCAAGCTGCATCAATGCGTTAAAGAAATTAGTGACGTTAAAACAAATTTGCATTAATGTGTTGTTATCACGTTTTCAGAACCGGAGGTGATATAATACGTTTTCTGGGAGGAAAGTTTGTCAGATTGATGCAAAAATCAAAGTGGCATCTTTGGTATTCTTGGCATACGGGTAGCAGTTTGGTATGTGCAGGGAGTGTCGACTGCAGCTACTAATGTATTGGAGTTTGTATCTGCTACACATATTTAAAGCACAGAATGATCTCAGCAGCAGAGCACGGCTATGGTAAGGGCTTGGGAGGAAAGCATGCATCAGTCAGTCATCACCTGCACTAAGCTAAACTCCACACAGTACCCAAATGGGTTTGTTTTGGTGGGAGAAGAGAGCTTTGGTTGGTGTTGAACTCAGAGAGGGAGGCTGTGACTATTTCCTGGAAGTTGTAGGCACTAGTGTAGACCCACTACATATAGAACTTTAATAAGTCTTATAATATATCTAATACCAGTCTAGTACCACTTTTTTTCCAAGAAGTAAGGCATTTTATATGGTTTACTCAGTGGGCAACCTCAATGCGGAAGTGCCTTAAACTCTCAGCAAACGGGGACTCCTCTGGTTGCAAAAAGAAGTCTGATTGTATAGAAGTCTATGAGAAAATGACCCTACTTCTCACTTGATTCATTACTTCAGTAAACATTGTAAACATGAGTTTATGGTCTCAATCGCTAGTTTCAAGTCTTCTTCAATACAGCATGATGATCATTTAGTAAATTATGGTCCCATTTAGAGTCAAATACACCATAAAGCAGGGGATGCTTTAAGGCGTGGCTACCTTGGTAGACCTGGTTGCAAAAAACCAAGATGGCGACAGCGAAAATGCCAAACTTGCGGCTTCAAAACTGTAGTCCACAAATCAATGGGTGACATCCGGGTGACTACGTCCACTTCTTGTATACGGTCTATGGTTTTACTAAAAGTTGTCCTTAATAGTGGTCTGTTACTGATCTATGAAGCATAAATAAATTATTTATTAACCATCAAAAAGCCATTAGTTACAGTACACCCTCACCATGTAACTGCAACCTCAACTTTCTATGTTTATCAGCACGAAAACATCATCTCGAGTCCGATTTGAGCATCGTCATCACCCAGCAGCTTCTCACTGAAACATCACCAGACCTGCAGCTTGCAGTCTGAGCTCAAATCAGCTTCAGTTACAGCGTCACATCGCGTTGCATCACAGGGTGAGGAGATGGAGTCAGCGGGACAGAAAAAGGCAGACGAGGATGATGGGAAGGATTGACGAAAACAGATTTTGACACGTCAGAACGAGACGGCGACTGAAATGCCATTTTCTCTGCATGATTATGAATGTGCGTGAAACAAGCGTGGATTAATTTAGCGGGAGCAATTATGCGATGGAGCCTGATATCTGAGACGTGGAACCTGTTCGGTGCAACAGATGAGCCGAACAGCTGTTTTCTGACAGCTGAAATGTGGTAGTAGAGTAGAGGCTAATTTTTTTCCCCTTTTCTCAACCAGCAACACAGTCTCCTCCTTGTTTTTTTTTCAGTCTTCTTCCCTTCTTGCCCTTAATGCCTTATTCTCTCCATCTCTGTGTTTCTCTTTCCATGGTGACAGACGGTGCCTCCTGTGCAGTTTAGCAGTTATTACACGCTCTAAAACACACTGACTCAGAGAGAGGCGGAGGCAGAGATGAAGAAAGATGGATGATGGGAGGGAGTTAGGCCGCTTAAAATGTTACAGCATCAGGAAACTGTATGTGGAGGAGAGAGAGCAGGTTAAGTACAATGGGCGAGTTACATGAGACCCGTATCAATGCTGCTTAATGGGCTATCTTTGTCATGCGACTGCCTTTTTCTACCACCTTGTCTGTTTGCAGGCTTTTGGCAACACATAATATCACTGCTCATATCTTTGACCACTCTGTGATGTCTCACCAATATTCAGTCCAAATGGCGTTTATGTCTATAACATTGAATAAATTCTCGTAAAGTGTTCCCACAACACTTTTTTCAATTCAAGCTACTAAAAAAAACACTTATAAATACTTGAGCATGCATGAAACTATCTAGCTTTTTCCACTTTCAACCATCTCATCTCATGGTCATATGATAACTATACTAGTGCAGAATCAAATAGTCAATTGATTGATTAGTTTCTCAACAGATAATTAATTGCAACAGTTGTGATACATAATTAACGATATAAAGCGACTCTTTAAACGCTTTTTTATTAACAATGGGGAAAAAAATGACCATATTTAATGTGAAAGTCAATAATCACCTGACTCTGCAGTTCCGCTCAGCATTTTAGCATCTTTAAGCTAATTGTTTTGGATTTATTGCCCCAAAGTGTTTTGGTTCATTCTCACCGCTCTCATCAGTGTCCGTCATGTAAAATGCTCCAATAATTTGACTTACGTTACTTACCCAGAGCTAAACAGCAGTCAGACAAAGTTAGCAACTAGCTAGCAGCAAACGTAGTGGAGCATTTAACAGCTATAGAGCCAGATATTTCCCTCAGGAGTTGGTGGAGACCAAAAAATGAGCTAAAAGAGAGTGATTATAGGACCTATATTCGTCGAGTGATTAGACACAAGATGCCAAATGAATGCTAACTTTCTTTCTTTCGTTATTGAAGCTGAGAGTCCCTTGTTAAAATAATTTCATTGTGGGGATCACATGCTATAAACAGAAACGCTACAGAGATCCTGTTGCAGCATAACTTTCCCTTCCAAAAATCCAAATGGTTTCATACCGGAGACTTATTAATATACACAGAGGAGCATGTAAACTAACTTACTTTGCAGTCATGTCAGGACATGCCAGACCTATAAAAATAGGGGGGATGGGCTGTGGAACAGCAATCTACTGTGTCAGAGAGAGACTGAATGACCAGGTTCAAGGATACGTGTCAGTAAGCAGCTGCAAGGCCTGCTGAAGCGTCTTATTGATGTGCTATTGTAGCTCCTGAACTTGACTACCGGCCTTGGTGTCAAGGTGGGAAAACACAAGAAGTATCAGATTGTTAGGAGACAATGTAAATATACTGTATCTAATAAGCAATATTAGAGTGATGGGGAAGTGACTTGTCTGTTAGAAATCAGAACAAAATGAATCACATACTGTAGTTTCAGCTCTGTATTTGCAAAGCCCCTAAACTTATATATGGTACATTCTATGGTGCGCTTCAGAAATGCCAGCCATTTGAATATAGATTGATTTTGGCTTATTCACACGTGACCCACAAACACATCTTCCTCCTCCGTCATTCATTTCAGTCCCCACTTATAAACTAATGGGTATCCAGTCGGAGCTCACACCCTGCATTTGCATCGTGCATGTGTTAGATGCTGAAGGAATATTCACTGCAGTGGAGCCGCCAAAGTCCTTTTGAAAAGCCACAGTCCAGAAACAGGCTCAGGGGTGGTGATCAGATTATTTTCAGTGTAAGTTTCCAGAGCCAAAGTTCGTATTCAAGTAGCTTGATTTGTCACAAAGGTATTCAAGACCATTAAGCCTCACTTGTGTGTTTCTGGGCAAAATATCGCAAAAGGTAGCAAAGTGAGTCATTTAAACGTCATATTGATAACATTTTTATGTAGACAAATAATTAAAAAAAACAAAATTTTCAGAGCTTTTAGAAAGGTTTTTAAAAAATTTGGCGGGTCAAAATTAATGTTTTTTTTTTTTTTTTATCTCTGTGGAAGATATCTGACGTTCAATTCCCACTTCTAACAAGGCTTGTGAGCCAATAGTAAAACGACGTTGGTATCATGTGGTATCTCTGGGTCATCACCGATCAAGTTGCCAGTTAGTGTGGAAAAAAATGGATACTGTACATGGCTGAGTTTGACACTGGTGTCTCCATCAGGCTACAGAATGTGAATATTTACCATGGCAACAAGTGAAAACTGATGTTGACACTTATTTGTTCAATTCAGTTGACAGAAAATGAATCTACAATGATATAAATTATTTGTTTTTCAGGCAAAAAGGCCAAACATTCCTAGGCTCCAGCTTCTTAAATGTGATCAAATCAAATCTATGAGATTTTGACATTTTATCAGACAAAAAAAGCAATCTGAAGCCATCAATTTTTGGCTTTAGGATATTGTGATGGGCATGTTTCACTTTTTTATATTTTGCAGACAAACAATTTCAAATCTCAAAATAACTTAGTCAGGTTTTAGCCTTTTATTGCAGTAATGTGATGCTTTAAAACAAATCTGAGCAAACTTGACATAGACTTTCCTTGAGATCACATTGATATACATGAACATGTAATATTTACAGAGCCAATCACATACAACTGAATGCTAAGGGAGTGAAATGGGGAGGTGGTGGGAGTTAGATTACTGAAAGCAGGCAGTGGTGTAACAGTGAGGAGGCAGCGCTTGGCGTTTGTGTATGCAGATTGAATGAGCGCTACATATTTATATGCACCGCCTAGTGTCACATATAGCAATGTTATGATTTGAGCATATTTTTTATGCTAAATGCAGTACCTGTGAGGGTTCCTGGACAATATTTGTCATTATTTTGTGTTGGTAATTGATTTCAAATAATAAATATATACATACATTTGTATAAAGCAGCATATTTGCCCATTCCCGTGTTGATAAGAGTATTAAATACTTGACAAATCTCCCTTTAAGATGCATTTTGAACAGATAAAAAATGTGTGATTAATCGCGATTTACTATGGACAATAGGAAATATTTTAATCGATTGACAGCCCTAATTCCAACACATAAAACTGAAGGAAATGCTACATTTTGAACACAGAACAGATTGTTTAGGTTTAAGAAACACAACTACACCTTTTTTAGATTCAGGCAACAAAAACACTTGGTTAAGTTTTGGGAAAAACATTGTGTTTTGGCTTAAAATAACTGCGTTTGAAAAGTGAAAGTGAAGGTTTTGAACGTAAAGACAATACTCGCGGTTGGTTTCACATCGAATGCGAACTCTGGTCTCTTGGGTGATAGTACTGACTAACATACTGTGCACACAATGGCACAGTATATTGGAATATGTGACCAAGAAAGGGTTTCCCTGTCTGTTTGAGGCTCTATTTAATGGATTAATTGATAATGAAAATAATAGTTAGTTGCAGCACTTGGAGGAAATTTGGTGGATGTTGGCCCAAACATCAGTTGATTGAATTTTTGGTGTAATCTGGCTGTAGGAACTTCCTCCACTTGATGATTAATTTTGCGTTTATTTGGGGTTTTTTTTTTACTCAAACTATTAATCTCTGTCCTGTGCTGGTGGGAAACATCCAGGACCAACAACATGGCATGCACATCTCTGAAAGCTGAACCCTGAAGATGACTCAGAAAAACTGGAGTAGTTTCAGAGGTTGCAGCAGCTTTGCAAATGACGGTGTGAGAAACAGACAAATACAATATGTGCAGACTAATAAATAGATGTATGTAGAGGGAGGGGAGGAGAGATGGGTGGCAAACAATGGGAGCAATGTGTGTGTGTTTTGGTGGTGGTGGCGGGGGGGGGGGTTTGCTTTGGTGACTAGTCATTTCTGTTTGCGACCCAGAGAGACACAGGCCCCCCGGGGCCGCAGTTCATTTTCTGATGAGTGCACACACGCACGTAAACACACACGCACCAACTCGCCTGACGTAACGCCAAATCTGCAGATAGAATACAGTCATCAGTTTATGAGGGCTTGAATTGTGCCGGCACACACACACACACAACAAGTGATGTCAGAAGGGCCCATATTTCAGCTTTAAATGTCATGATGCTGTCAAACAGACACAATAACAACCTGTTCGCTCACTTACTGTTAATATTCCCTTTTAGCTTGAAGGCATTCTGAAACTACACGACTAATTAGTGGTTATCTGTCAGCTAAGCTTTTACTTTGACATTTTATCCATGTCTAATAAATGACTGCAAATATTGTTATGACAAAAAGATAATACAGTCGGTGTTAAGCTACGCTAATTATTTGGCCACCATGTCTGTAAAAATCGTTAAAGGGATAGTTCGGGTGTTTTGAAGTGGGGTTGTATGAGGTACTTATCCATAGTCAGTGGATTACCTACAGTAGATGGCGGTCAGCACGTTCTCCAGTTTGGAGAAGCAGACAGGAGTTACCGCAATGAACCAAAGCAATGTACTGCTGTGGACGGAGCCGATAGGAAAATGTATTTTAACCACCTAAAAGAATCAATATCAGTGTACGATATATTTAGAATGTTTTCGCCGGCTTACCTTGCCGTGACACAGCTATACAGTCTACGTTTCCGATTTGGAACTGAAGTCGTTATCTATGCTCTCGCCAAAGCAACCAAACTCCATTGAAAAAAAAACAGTAATTTTACCTCGCTATTGTGTCACTTTGGTGAATCCAAACTAACCACAGTCATACAATAACACAAACAAACCAATAACCGATCGAGGCAGCGGTAGACCAGCAACTCTCATGTTCTGTGAGGTAAAATGACTGTTTTTTTCAATGGAGTCTGGTGGCTTTGGCGAGAGCATAGATAACGGCTTCAGTTCCCCATTAAAAAGGAATGTCTGACAGCAAGGTGAAGTGGTGAAAATATTCTAAATATAGCTGTTTTTTTTAGGTGGGCCTTTCTTTTAGGTGTCTAAAACACGTTTTGCTGCCGGCCCCGTCCACAGCAGTACATTGCTTTGCTCCAGTGTCGGTACTCTTGTCTGTTTTTCCAAACTGGGGACGTGCCGAACGTCATCTACTGTACATAACACACTGACTATGGATAAGTAGCTCATACAACCCCACTTCAAAACATCCAAACTATCCCTTTAAACCTGCAGCAGCAGAAGCAACAGCCACGAAGCTGCACTGTAACATGTAAAGACCGGCGTGTCTGCGGTTATAATTGTCAAGGCTTCAGTTTGAATTCCCCAGAACCTGTGGAGAGATCAATGAGGCAATGTCAATGAAATTAACTTGCCTCTACTCTTTCTGAATGACCACCTTTTGTGATGCCCTCGGGCGCAGCATTTAACTCCTGGACCGCTCTGGACACACAGTAACACAGTAACACACAGTAACACACACACACTGTGGCTGCAAAGGGGTGAAAATGAGGGACATGCTCGACTAACCTCCCTCAGATAAAAGTAATGCAATACAAATAGTTTTTTTCCTTCACAGCATCCTTATCGGTCATTCCTGCCCTCAGGTGTTTCTCATGTCTCACATCCATGTTTCACCCACCTTCATCTCTCCATGCTTTTATTCCTCGTAGTTATGTCATCACACCTGTTTTTACCCATCCCAAAAAATGTGTCCATTCTCTTCTTTCTGCCCCACAATCCTTTTCTGCTCATCTCTGCCGGCACTAATTACTAATTAACTTTCACAAGGTCCCAAAGCTCTAACAAAGTCCCAGAGGAAAACGGCGACATGCAGAATTTAATCACTTGGTGGTGTGTAGGTGCATATACATGAAACCAGTGTCGGCCTCTTGTGTGTGTTTGGCACACCAGTTCCCACATGGCGCCGTCAAGTGTCTGTGTAAGGATGCCAGCAAGAATAAAGATGTATTCATTGTCACGGTTGCAGGGAACAGATACAGATTTTCATGCTCTGGTCTCTTCTTCACCTGTACAGGAGGTGACGCCATGACAACAGAAATGCAGGAGATCGCCATCACGGAGGAGAAGCCTTTACTCACGGGTCAGGCTGAGGCCAAGGTCAGAGATGATACCACACACACACACACACATGCATACAAAATATGTACATATTGTACTAGTTTCCACAATGGATGCATGCAGGCTGACTTTAATGTTATCCAAGCATGAGCAGCATTAATTGCATGGTCGCCAGTGTGTAACGTACATAATCTAGATAGATGAATGGCGGGATGTGTCTGTGTCCCAGGAGACAGAAAAACAAGGGTTGCTTTGTGTGTGTGTGTCCTCGCTGTGCGTGAATTCGAGCGTGTGCGCTTTTGAGTCTGAGCAAAGCCAACATGTTACAAGGTGTGTTTCAAACACATGTGTGCATGACTGTGTGTGTGTGTTTGTGCACAGCTGCAGCTCTGGCTCAGATCTGCCGGGGCTGACGTCAAAGCCCCGAAGGAGCGAGAGCAGCTCCTCTGCTCTGCTGCGCTGATGTTGCCCGTGTGGACGCATGCGGCTGCAGAGCAGAGCAGAGCAGAGCCGTTTGTCTCTCGCTGCTGACACCTGGAGGGCAAACAGGGAAATACAACACTAAAGCACAAAACAACACAGTTTAACAAAGGGACAGAAGAATACTTTTAATTGGCATCTCCAGCGAGTGAGCAGGTAGAAGTGTAGTGACATTGTTAACAAGAAATATATATTAATGTCAGAACAGGAAGTAGGGAACTCATTATTATTACTATTTTATATTAATTTAAAGGTACTATATGTAACAATTTACATGTATTAATTGCTTTGTATTGCCATTGTGTGAACATATGGTAATGTAACTTAAAAAACTGAGACCTTCCATGACTTTCTCGGTTGCCTATAACAGCCTGTGGACTGATTTTCTATGTAAAGTACTCGGGACGGTTTTGCTTCATAACATGAGCTGATGAAGTAATTTGCAAACGCCAAGCTATTTAGTGTCATGGAGATCGGACATTACAGATACTAACGGTGATATATGATTGTAATGTGATGTCACTCACTCTTTTGGCCAATTTTGGCTTGCCCCTACAGAGCAACAGGATGCTGTCTGTAGTTCACTTAATGGCCACTGGGGTCATTAATAACAAAGATCTTCTGAAAGTTACATATAGTACCTTTAACTCAAAAGCTTGTTGTTGAAAACCCTTTTGTCTCCAAAGAATATGGTGAATATGAGGACCAAACAAGTAGAATGACTGTAACAGAGCTTTATAGAACAAGAAAACATAACATTTAAAGGATTAGCCTGGTGTTATTCTTTATTTTACTTAGTGTCAACAAAGCCCATGAAAAGACTAAAACTGAGACTGTTATCAGGCCATTAAATGGGCGTCATCAGTGGTTATAAGCCTCATAGATGTGGGTGAGTAGGGGCCTGCTACACCTACTAGTAGGTTTTATCATTGATTTCACATGGTCAATCAGCGAAATAAGGTGTAAAAGAAGACGACAGCATCCTCTAGTAATCGTAGTAGTTATGACAGGAGCAAAAAGCGGAATCAGACGCTATAGTGTAGACGGCATTGAAACTAATGGGGTGGAAGTTGGGGGGCAGTGGATGGGAAACAAAAGACAGAGCTTTCACCAAGGAATGAGTCCTAAAACCTGGAAATTAGTGAGTATTTTAACACTTCTGGTTCCCTCGTCTGGAAGTAAATGGATTTTTTGAATGGGTTTTTAGTTAGATGCCCAAAATAAGGTCTGTGGTTAACACAAGCTTAAGAGATTTTAACATTTTGCTCTACAATATAAAATACGTCAATAAATATCCCACAGTTTTGAAGCCTTTATGTGTCTTAAAGAAGGCGGTTGCTAACAAGTGGCTAAATGAGACTACTAAACGCCATCACGCCGACTCGTCCGCCTTTACAGCCTCGTTGCGTTCATGCAACCGAGGCGTAGTTTGTTTATAGCCTAACTTTAGGCTTCAAAAATCATAAAAGTGGTGTTCATTTGTGGGTATTATTTTGCTAAAGTATCATCAACGTTTGTTTGCCACAGAGTTTATTTTCTGCAATAATCCAAAACCCAATGGAGAAATCCCATTGGCTTTTTGTTGAGGGAACTAGAGCGATGCTAACTTCCTGGTTAGCCTACAAAAATACGTCATCCCTGGAGCACTCTATAGATAAATCCATGGCGCTGTCCGAGTTGCTGAAGTTGCAGGCGGATTTGTAATAATGACTTTCCCTGACTAAAAGATTAGTTCATAAATCGTGGATGAATGAAACGAACTGTAAAAACTTAACAAGTCGCCAACTGACGATATCTATATTATATTGATGAATTGTCCAGTAGTACAACAGTGGACCACATTGTCCTACAGTGGTAATTCAAATCTGAAAATGTACGTAAACAAAGAATGGGAAAGAACCGAGCAAGAGCTTGTTTTTTTAGCGATGAATCTAAAATGCTCATGTCTGAGTCATTACCGTTGCCTGCAGGCGTCGGCTACAATGTGACCCATGGGGGCGTGAAGGGTGATTCTGAGCAGGAAATGTAATGAAGCTTGGGAGGTTACATCCCAACATCCATCGTTCACTGCGACATCCCGCCTCCACCCTCATGTATTTAACATCCAGCCTCTGCCCCATGCTCTGATGGAGAATATGCTTTATATTGATTAATCCAGTGACCTTTATAACGCAGCCATGTGCCCTCTCTCCATTCACCAAACCTCTGAGATGCCCATCCGCGCACGCCCACCTCCACTTCAACCTCCCAGACTGCTAATTTCCTCAGAGCTTGTGATGCTAGTAATTCATTAGCGGGGTGAATGGATCCAAGGTTGAAAATGAGCATCCCATTTAAAGACTTCCACCATATAATCGGCGGTATCCCACAACCACCTGCTCCTCTGAAGAGGTGCTCTGCTGCTTCATCTGGAGTGTAATGCCGCCCTAACTAGGGAGCAAGACCTCATTTAACATTAAAGGACTGTGAAAGAACAAAAAGCTGAGAATTTTCTCTCATACTGAATATGCTTTTTATTTTTTATTTATATGCAATAAAAAGACAAAAAAGGAAGACGAAAATAAGAAAAATACTTTTTTATCAACAGATTCTTGAACACACTTGACACAAAAATACTCCGATTGCAAAATTAGAACAATTTATCAAGATTAATGTTACATTTATTTACAACTTATGTTACATTAAGACAGTTGTTAATTTAACCATTTAAAAGTGAGTCGATTAATTGATTAATTGTCATTTTTCAAGCAAAAATGGCAAACATTTGATAGGTTCAGCTTCACAAATGTGAGGATTTTTCCTTCCTGTCTTTTTATCTCTAGCTTCTTGTTTGGAAATAGTATTATTTTCTTTCTTTTAGATATTTTAAAAATATTTATGTCTGTTTGTAAATTGTAATACAGCTTTCAATGTTAGGTGGGTTCCTTTTACATGCCCTCAGGTTTTTTTTATGTTACTGTATATCTCTTCTCTTTTGTTTTATTTTATCATATGCGGAAATAAAGAACTAGGGAGTTGCCGCTTGTCCTTGTCTTCCATTATAGTAAAGGGATTATCTTTGTACTGTTGGTCGGACAAAACAAGAATTTTGAAGGCGTTTCCGTGGACTCAATCGAGAAAATAATCGTCAGATTAATCAGTAATGAAAATAATTGTTAGTTGCAGCTGTCATCTCCGGCTTTTCCCCTCTGATAAACAAACAAAAAAGTGAAGCAGCATTTAAAGAAGCATATATATCCAACAATCCCATGCACACCTTGTTCTAACAAGACTTCATTCTTTCATCTCTCACAGGATGCTGAAGTGGCTGCTAGGATACTCCTGGACCAAGGACAGGTGAGACTGTTTCACATTCAGAGAGGTCGTGGGTTGCATGGTATGGAGTACAAACACAATATACAGTAAAATCATCACAAAGCAATGGGACCAGTTAGGAATGAAGAACAACATAGATAACTTGAACAGAGGTAGAACATTCTTTAAGAAGGAAGTCACACATTTACAAATAACATTTGACTTATCCGACTGTAATAGGAACATTTATTTAAACATAGATACTTTGAATTATACTTTGGTAGGCACTTAACCCTTTCACTTAAAGGGTAACTTTGTTTTTTTTTGTTTTTTTAAACCTGGATTCATATTTTTGTGTCCAAGTGACTAATGGGGAAAACCTAAAGAATATCCATTGGTACCAACCATGTCATGTTACGCTGGTCAGGAAGAAAGCCAAATAACGCTACGAAGTTTTGCTAAATTTTAGCGAGGAAAAACTGTCATGGCCATTTTTAAAGGGGTTCCTTGACCTCTGACCTCAAGATATGTGAATGAAAATGGGTTCTATGGGTACCCACGAGTCTCCCCTTTACAGACATGCCCACTTTATGATAATCACATGCAGTTTGGGGCAAGTCATAGTCAAGTCAGCAAACTGACACACTGACAGCTGTTGTTGCCTGTTGGGCTGCAGTTTGCCATGTTATGATTTGAGCATATGGTTTTTATGCTAAATGCAGTACCTGTGAGGGTTTCTGGACAATATTTGTCATTGTTTTGTGTTGTTAATTGATTTACAATCATTTAAATAAAAAAAAAATCCCCTGTAGGCTTCAAAGGTGGCTGTGAAAAGTTTGCTTTTTAACAAAGAATGGAGTTAACTTGAATATACAGTGGTTAAAATTCATTCAGATATCAAAAAAAAAAAAAGTTTGACTGTGATTGAAGGCGTCAATAATGTCTAGATGTTTTGGAATGAAAAATCGTAGTGGATTTTCATTTGATATGGGCAGAAAATATCTGCAAGCTCACTCCAGAAATGTCAATATCACACTTTGTTGTTTTCTCTTTGTCTCTTCAGGAGCACAGTATTGAGACGCCCCACGGTGTTCTGCACGTGACCCTCCACGGCACACGAACCACCCGCAGGCCTGCTATCCTCACCTTCCACGACGCGGGTCTGGACAGTGAGTAACTCTCTTTGTCTCAGCCTGTATTTGTTTTTCTCAACTCTTTGTCAATTCTGAGTCACTTTTTGTTTTTCCTCTCTGGCAGGTAAGAGCTGCTTCTCCCCTCTGTTCAAGTTCGAGGAGATGCAGGAGATCGTCAAGAACTTCACCCTGATTCATGTTGACGCTCCGGGGCAGGAGGAGGGGGCCGCCGCCTACCCCACAGGGTACGACCTTCACTGTATCACTATATGTGTATTGGCGTGCTGGTATTCCATCATCGTCCTCTAGTGAACTTGCTTTTTTTAAAAGTAAAATTCTCAGAAACAATCTTCTGTGGCAGGCTTAAACCTAATCTCCTCCAAAAATACTCACCATCTCCCTCCTCTGCCGTCTCTAGTACACTCTTGTCAGAGGTTTAAAGAAAATCTCTCTTTACGCACTTCTTATTTCCTCCGCCTGCACTTCTCTATCACTTCTCCTCCTCGCGTGATTATTCCACGGGCTCATGAGGATTTTGTCTTGTGTATTGTCACGGGCGGCATCTCGGCTCTGGCCTTTAACCCCTGCCGCTGGTTCTAGAAATGAAAGCTTATTCTCTTTTTGATCTTGTTTTAAATCCCCGTGGATAAAAGTATCAACCACTGTATGTGCTTAACATGAAATAATAAGTAAAATCTTGCGACATCCTTGCACTAATAATAATAAAAATGGGTGTTTTCTTATTATGATGGAGGTTGTTTGTGTTTCCTCTTACAGTTACCAGTATCCCTCCATGGACACCGTAGCAGAGATGATCCCCTCCGTCCTGCAGTTTTTCAAGTGAGTTAACGGTATTTATTTTGACGTAAGAAGAAGCAGAATTTCATTTGGCTCGCATGCACAGAAGGGGATTGTGTGTGATGTCCACATACATGAATTTTAAAGGGGACATATCATGCTCATTTTCAGATTCATACTTGTATTTGGGGTTTCTACTAGAACATGTTTACATGCTTTACGGTTAAAAAAAACACATTATCTTCCTCATACTGTCTATCTGAATATACCTGTATTCACCCTCAGTCTGAAACGCTCCGTTTTAGAGATGCACCGATCCACGTTTTTCAGTTACGATATCAAGCCAGTCAAATATACGAGTGATTTATGTGCTGTATTGTTTGAATGCATATGTAGAGATTTTCTGTATGTGTTAATAACTTGTTCTGTCCGTCTGTCAGCTTCCGTACTGTAATCGGAGTGGGTGTGGGAGTGGGAGCGTACGTCCTCTCCAAGTTCGCAGTGAGTGTCATCTTTTGTTTCAAGCTCTCGTGTTCTGACAGCAGCTAATTATACTGCGCCTGGTGTTGTTCGTCACACGGCAGTGAAACACGGCAGTAACACTCAGGCATTTTTAGATTTGTGAAATGTATTAAATCAAGGTTAGAATAGTTTTGAATCTTCAATTCAATTTATTTTATTTTAGTTTTGACTTTTAGATTTTATTTTAGTTTAGTTTTAGGTAGTGCTCAGTGTGTTTACTAGTTTTGGTATTTTGTTGTTATTTTGTGTCGCTTTGTGGTTGCTTTGTGTCTCTTAGTGGTTGTTTTCTCTCTTGGTAGTCATTATGTGTCTCTTTATGTCTTTTTGTAGTTGCTTTGTGTCTCTTTGTAGTTTGTTTGTGGTTCTTTGTGTCTGTTTGTGGTTGTTTTGCATCTCTTGTTAGTTATTTTGAGTCTCTTTGTAGTTGCTTTGTCTCATAGTAGTCATTTTGTGTCTCTTTGTGGTTGTTGTGTGTTTCTTTGTAGTTTTTTTGTTGTCTTTGTCATCATTTTGTATCTCTTTGTAGTTATTTTGTGTCTCTTTGTGGTTACTTTGTGTCTGTTTGTGGTTGTTTTGCGTCTCTTGTTAGTTATTTTGAGTCTCCTTGTAGTTGCTTTGTCTCATAGTAGTCATTTTGTGTCTCTCTGTTGTTGTTTTGTGTCTCTTTGTAGTCATTTTTAGTCTCTTTGTGGTTTCTTTGTTTGTCTTAGCAGCTGTTTTGCATCTCTTTGTGGTTGTTTTGGGCTTTTTGTAGTTGTTTTATGTTTCCCTGTGGTCATTTTGAGTTGATATTATTACTAATTAAAAATGAGCAAAAACTTACAGTGAATAGGATGCAAAATAATATGATAATAGTATTGCTTTAATAATTTACTAATGTCTAGTATGTAGGACTTTAAGTGTTGTGTACTGATTTTATTAAATCTTATCTTTCTATATAGTGTTATTCATGTACACTGATAATGTTTACTGCTGAAATAATCTGAAAACATTCTGTCTTGCGATGTTTTTCTTGTCATCTCACCATCTTGTATCTCTGCTGCGTCCTTTCTCTCATCAGCTTGCAAACCCAGATTCAGTGGAAGGTCTGGTTCTGGTCAACATCGACACTAACGCTAGAGGATGGATAGACTGGGCTGCTCAGAAGGTATCTTTCTTTCTTTCAGGACTGCATTGTCTTGTTCACAGAAACATGTGGTATTTTAATCTAGTTAGTCCTAATGTGACTTCTCCATCAACTTAAGTTTAGCTGTGGATATGAAATTATGCGACTGCGTGCATGCTCTGTGTCCCAGAGTAGTATTGATTATGTCATTGTTTATCATATTAAACTGACTAAGTGATGAACGATCCTATTGATTCCTCTTCCTGTCCCTCTCTAGCTCAGCTCTGTGACGTCCTCTCTCACGGAGCAGATCCTGTGCCACCTTTTCAGTCAGGTACAATAATGTGTTTTTAAAGTGTTTTGCATCATTTTGTGAGTGTTTTGGGTTGCAGGCGATAGGGGTGTAAGAAAATATCGAGTATCACGATGTTATGTTTTGTGATACTGTATCGATTCTCAAAAACACTTTTTATTTAATAGTTAAAATGCAAAGAATAACTCAGTCAATACTTAATTTTATTTGCAAAGATACATGCTCCCTCTCAGTGTATGTGCCCTCTTAAAGTAGTGCTATGATGTTGGATGTTACAGGGACTGAGATTCATGTAAATGCAGATCCCACTGTTCTTATTGCATAAAAGAGTAAACTTTTTTACTTCTATTTTATGCAGATGATGGTGTGTTCTTTATACTATGACACAGTTTTCCTAAATATAGTTGGGGGTTTTTAAATCGCAATATATCGCCTTGCTTACAGTATCGCAATATATTGAATCGTTACTCCTGTATCGTGATACGTATCGTATAGCCTGATTCTTGCCGATACACAGCCCAAGCAGGTGAACAAAAAGTCTTATTTTCTTGCAGGAGGAGATGTCAGCAAACACAGATCTAGTGCAGTCTCACAGAGAGCGCATCTCCAAAGCGTCTAATCTGGTGAACATAGAGCTCCTCTGGAAGACTTACAACAGGTAAACACGCCCACAGACATCATTTCATAAACACAAATACACTCCACACATCACACAATGGCCAACATAATCTTCTCTTTTCGTTTCCCTCCAGTCGCAGAGACTTGAACATTGACCGCAACAGCACCTTCAAGTAAATCCCCTCTAAACTTTCATCTTTATACTTTAAATTTCTTGTTTTAAAATAAAAAACCTCTAAAAACTCTAAATGCCACCCTTCCAATCTCTATTTCTGTCATCCTCAGGTGTCCAGTAATGTTGGTGGTGGGCGATCAGGCTCCATATGAGGATGCTGCCGTAAGTGTTTCAGTCTAAAATGTCTCCTAATGGGAGCTTTAACGACTTTGCATGTTTACTGTGTTTCCTTCTGTGACCACTAGGTGGAGTGCAACAGCAAAATGGACCCAACAACAACTTCATTCCTAAAGGTAACTAACCCTCAAGTCTTTCTTTTTTTAATCTGTTTTTTATTTTTCACTCTTCTTACTTACACTTTATTCTGTCGTTCATTCTTACACACTTCTTCTCTCCCGTCCTCCACAGATGGCTGATGCTGGTGGTCTCCCTCAGCTGACCCAGGTAACAACAAACTAACAGCCTCTTTCTGATACGCAAAACGTGGATGTTAAAGCTGCAACAAGCAAGTTTCCCCATGTTTTTGTGTCTAACTGACTAATAGCGACAACAATTTCAGTATTGAAGGAGAGCGCTGTAGACGGAAGCTGCTCACAGGCTGCAATATGGTGCTATTGGGGCAAGCTGGCACCGTCATTGCCGTCCACTAAAAGTGCTTGTTTTGCCATGACAGGCTCTGATTGTTATTATAAGTGTCTGACATTATGGAGTGCCAGCTGGGCAGAGTTTGTTGTGCTGGAGTACAGAAAGCGTAGCTTAGTGTTAACTAAAGGATTTTCAATGTCATGGCTGAATATTTAGATGATATCCACAATGTGGATGAGGTCTTTGAATTCAATGGCCGCCCATATTTATTTGAGCCAGAGAATACAGATATTCAGATTTCACAACGAGACTTCTCCTTGAGCAGCACACAACAGAAAGCCTAAGTCCCGCCCCTTCCGGAGGACACCATGGGACCTTATTTCAGAAAAAATATGAACGGTAGTAAACGGAGAGAGATAAATATTTTTTGATCCCGTGTGAATTGCGCCATGATTCACACACATGATTTTTGTCAATTTAAAACATAATTTTGCAAGTAAAGAAAGTCGTAGTTTGTTGTAAAAAAGACTCTGAAAATACGTCTCTCTGCGTTGACTACCATTCATATTTTTTCCGAAATAAGGTCCCATGGGGTCCACCGAAAGGGGGACTTAGGCTCTCTATCTCCAAAATCCACAAAAAAGAAAACAAACCACTCTGAAAATTTTACTGATTTAACAGAAATTCTGGGTGTTGTAGTCCTTTAAATTAAAACTCTTACCCTCTGCTCACACATGGGATCGCCAAATTGCACTTATTATGACCTAGTTCAGATAATAATTAGTGATTGCACTGATGGAACCATTTCTTTTCTTTGTGTTTGCAGCCTGCTAAACTGACTGAGGCTTTCAAGTATTTCATCCAGGGAATGGGCTACAGTAAGTTCACTCACTTGGTCTTTTCATAGGATTTGTCAAAAATATAGAATAACGCCTTAAGATGCTGCGTAGTGTTTACGTTGATTTCTAATTCGTAACTTTTCTATCCGTCTCTTCCTACAGTGGCGTCATCTTGCATGACCCGCCTGTCCCGCTCTCGCACCACCTCCCTCTCCTCCTCCTACTCCATGGATGGGTCCCGCTCTCGCTCCCGCACCCTGTCGCAGGGCTCGCAGGGCGGTCAGATGCCGCCAAGCCCCTCCCAAACGATGGAGGTGTCTTGCTGAAGAAAAAAAAAAATAAAGATAGCGAGAGAGAGAGCGAGTGAGAATGAGAAGAGGGCGAAGGCGAAAGGAAGGGAAAGATGAAGCGCGATGAGAATGTAGGAAGGAGACCAATGGGTTACTTATTTGTCACTTAACAACTCCCATCATTCCCCACAAGAGCAGGATAGGACTAGAGAGGGAGGGAGGAAGAGAGATGGAGGGATTTCAGAGGAAGAATCCTCACATTTTGCACCACATGTTGCACCAGTCCTTCTCCTCACACCCCCCTTTCCAGCTGAAAAACAAAGTGGATTGGGCTGGTCTACAATGAATATGAGAAGTATAGACAAGAAGAGATTAATAGGTGGAGAAAGAATGGCCACAGTCCTCTCTCCCTCCCTCTATTGTCAGCCAATAGAGCCCTTTAATTTAGACGAGGAGGCCTATAGAGACCACACACCTTGCGTTAACCAATAGTAATAATTCTGAAAATGTTGTTGATGCTGATGTTGTTGATGAAGCTAATGATGATGATAATGTAATAGAAAAAAAAAAACACTTTTCTCTTTTATTAAGTTTAATAGATAAAAAAAAAAAAAAAAGTACTATAGCAGAGATACTTATAACAATGTGTGTCTACTACTTTTTAAGCTAGTTTTTATTGTGTTATTTTAATTTCTTTAATCGGATTTCTCATTTTGCCTCAGCGAAACGGCTGAAGCTCCCGATCGGTTGACCCGTCGTGTGGCAACAGCCAATGAGAGCCATTTATAGTGACTACTTCCTCCTTGATGTTGACAGGTTGTTCATGTCTTCCATTTGCCCCGTCTATTAGTATTTGTTTTCCCATTGGATTTGATGAGGTGGGCAGGAAGCTTTGTTTTCCTTTTGACTTAGAAGTTGGAATCAGCCCATGTGAATATTGACTGGGTAATATTTTTCTTTTTATATTCTGCTAATGAGTTGTGTGGATTTGGGTGCGTGTGCTGTTTCGTTTCCGTGGAGTGTGTAGCGAACATGGCGGTAAGCATAGGTGAGACTGAGGGTGTTAGCTTTAGCTATCGTTAACACGAGTCGCACACTAAATAGTGCTTCCAATACAGCTGGCAGTCCAGCACTGCGTGTGCTGATATCCACGCTTGTGTACTACTTAACAGGAGTGCATTACGTCGCTAAGTAGCATGCTGGTATGGATATTGCATTTCGAGTGTTAGACGTACCCAGAAGGGATCACTGTGTTTATCACCTGGGTTGTAATCTCTTGGCCTTGCCCGTGCACGGATACCTCCTAACAAACCCAGCTAGCATACTTGAGTTTCTGTGCGCTGTGCAGCGAGCGGCTTTATTCAAGCAAGAGAATTGTGTTGTGATTGTTGCGATGTGTGTGTGTGTGTGTGTCCGAGGAAGTGAATGTGAGGAAGCGCCTGTAAGCACAATTAATGCAGCAAAGAGGGCCAGGGTCCTATGGAAAAGTTTAGTAATTTAGATTTGAGACCAACAAAACCCCCTGTGACTTATCAATGACAATGTGCCAGCCCCTTCACTGCCACACACTCAAGGTATATAAACGTTGCCACAGGGGGCTGAACCTTTTAGTACAACCTCAGTCCTAAGAGGCAAAAAATATAATAGCCTTTTTGAGAGTGAAAAAATGACCAGCCAATAGCTGCGCCTTGAAACAACTAATCTGGAATTGCAGCCAATAAGCATTCTTACTGCCAAAAGTGCGAGCCCCGAAATATGAGGTCAAAATTCTGCCATCAGAAATGCTGTGAGCATTTATAGTCGGTTAGACTGTTATCAGGTGATTAAATGGGCATTATCAGTGGTTATCAGCACCATATATGTGGGTCAGTAGGGGCCTGCTACACCTACTACTAGGTTGTATCATCAATTCACATGGGCGAAAACCATAAGAAAGAATAAAAGACAGCGACTCCTTAAGGGGAGACTGGTGGGTACCCATAGAACCCATTTTCATTCACATATCTTGAGGTCAGAGGTCAAGGGACCCCTTTGGAAATGCCCATGCCAGTTTTTCCTCGCCAAAATTTAGCGTAAATTTGACGACGTGTAGTTGTCTTTGTGTTCACAACCTTAAGTTTCACTTTCACTTTTCAAATGTAGTTATTTTAAGCCAAAACACAATGTGTTTCCCTAAACGTAAACAAGTGGTTTTGTTGCCTAAACCTAAATAAGCTGTTTTGCTTGTGTTCAAAATGTAACGTTTCATTCAGGTTTACAACGTGTTAGAACGTGTTGCTTTCAACTAGTTTTTACGCTTTCACAACGTAGTAGGTGTAGTAGGCCCCTAATGACCCACATCTATGAGGCTTATAACAACTGATAACGCACATTTGATGAGCTGATAACAATCTAATCTGGTGCTTACTTAATCTAAATTCAACCCAAAGCTTATCACTGCCCAACAACATGTAGCCATTGGACTGACCGTACTTTTAAAAGGACCCATATTTGGACCCAATCC
Organism: Adelosebastes latens; assembly: GCA_916700685.1. NCBI lineage: Eukaryota > Metazoa > Chordata > Actinopteri > Perciformes > Sebastidae > Adelosebastes > Adelosebastes latens. The sequence continues at coordinate 94,137 of CAKAKR010066529.1, read as the reverse complement.
TTGGAGCGCATGTGTATTTGTAAGCGTGCCACTTGCCAGATGCAGAGTTGCATCTGATTTTTAATTTTTTTTTCCTTAATAGCAGTATGATTTTTATGAGTGAGTTGGAGGTTGCCTGTTTCTTTCACATGCTGTCTAGTGCTCCTGTCCCAAACATCTTTGATGAAGTAGAGATGGATGATGACGACAGAGATAAGAAAGTCAGTGGAGGGCCTCAGATTTTGAGCTTTGAATAGACTGGTACTTGGGAGATATTAATGATGGGAGTGACGACAATAATCTGTTTTGAATCACTCTGGCCCATCACATCAGTGCAATTCACAACCAGCCTGTTGTGCTATAGGGTGTAAATGCAAAATGTGACGTCGAACCAGGATGCCGCCATGTTTTAGGCACTTTTGTCGCTGTCCAGAGGGCTGAAGTGTAGAATGTAAATGCTCCTCCCAGACTTAAATTAAAACTCAAGCAATCGGGCATGGGAGAGTCTACCAAATAAGGGATAACAGGTGGAGCCTAGAAATTGAAATTGCCAAAAAAGGAAAGGGAGTGGCACTTATCTGTGGGGAGTTGAGCAGGGCTGTGTGATTGTAAATGCTCGTCCATTTTGTCTTTTGTTTGTCTCTTAATTTTTACTTTTATCATATTTTTCTATCCCCTCTATGTTTTGGGATTTAATTTTTTCGTTTGTTTTATCTCTGTGAAGTGTTAGTTTACCGTCCCGATGTGCTCACAAGTTAGTTAACAGTGTGATAGTTCTTGTGTAACTTTTTTAGCTTTAGCGCTGATAAGGGAGAATAATATAATTAACAATAAAAAAAAGATTAAAGGTAAAGAGAATACAATCAATTTTACTTGTGTGGCTAATTTCTCTGTGTAACACAATGAACATCCTAAAAAAAAGCAAACTTAAATATTAATAAAAGCTTAAGAGAAATATCCTGTCTCCTGTCTTGCATTTTCAAGAAGGGTCGATGTAAAGAAAAAAAGGTTCAAGACTTTTATTTGCCATTTGCAGGGGAAAGTGTTGAAGGGAAAGTGTTCAAGGGAATTGGAACTCTTGTGTGGATCTCTGTCAAATATAGAAATTTGCACGGTATAATAAATAAAAATAGATACACAATTGATAGATAATAAATATGTATATAGTAAAAAAAATATACAAATTGTAAAATACCACATGCATCTGTGAAAGTAAATGTATGTATTTATATCGCCTATATTACACCTGATAGGATTAAAAAATGTTCAACAATATGCCATTAGTGCACACTGTGTGGACAAAACAGGTGGGTTCACTTGGTGAGCAGAACATGACCTTGATAGGGCTAGCTGACCTTGAGGCTACAGTAGCTACTGGGCTGCTAATTAGCTAGATTTATTTTCATTACTTACTTAACATTTAGAAAAACTACTGTTTAATATACAAACTTTCATTTTGTCCCACAATTCCTCTGTAAATTCATCAATTTATGAACTCAAACAGACAAAAAATGGAATTAGTTTAACTTTTAAATGTCCCTGGGGCTCACAAATGGCCAAGCTTTATCAAATGAGCTCAGCATTTAACAATGTAAATGCATATATACCACTGTTTTTCCCTTGGATGAGATGGATGATACTTTAACCTTTAATTCAACCTGCGTTGAACTAAAGACTTTTGTTTAATCTGGACTAAATCCCCTAAATCTTTATCCATTTTACTGTACCTAGCATACACCAAATACCCTAACCGTAAGCCAAAATTGTTTTACTTGAAATTAACATTGTGACAACTACCGTATTCTAATATTTATGTATCTCACAAAATGCTATGATACTGTGCTAAACAAATGCCTACATGACTCGAGTCTCCAATGCAGGCAAACTTCAGTACCACATTATACCACACAGTGGCAGTAATGAAGTGTTTATATTTAGTCCCTGTTCAGTCTTTATGCTTCAGTGTCTATTTGATGTTCTGCTCATATAAAGAATGAATAGTTTTGAAAAACAACATGCATAAAAGTTTCATTACACCTCAAATACTGTGGAAATAAATCTAGTAACATAAGTTGTTTATTCCAATTTCATTATTAGTGTTACTACAAACATATGTAAATACAGTGTAGTAATATGTATTTCAAATGACTAGCCAATAACCATCAGGTTTCAAAAGATAGATTTTTATTATATTCAGAATCAAAATGTAATACAAATGTCATTTTTATAGCTCTCCAAAAAATATAAGCCTTCAGTGAATAAAAACTTAATAAATTCAGTGATATTAGTATCATATTAACTCTGTAAACACACATTTTACACTGTGTTTTTAGGTGTATGTTTCAAAAAGCAAAATACCAGTATCACAACATTACTTTGTCATTGTCATTTTGGATCAAGTACATATATATATGATCTTTATAATACAAGATGCACAATAGTGATAATAGACAATAATTCCAACAAAATGGAGCAGAAACCCTTTACCAATGCACAATATATATGCAAAAAGTACAATAAAGTACATTCATATTAAGACTTATGTGATTAGCAATTGTTCAATTGATCTGACAACAATTAATAGAAAAATATACCATATTATATGTACTGTAACAATGGTAGGAAACCTGTACTGATTAACATATCAAAAATGCATTAACACCTGAAACTTATTCTTCTTCTGACTTTAATGTTTTTGGTCCAGTTAGGATCACATGGTTCAAAAGGAATTTCCCCAAAACTTGCAGTGTTGAAATAATTTCAAAACCATAAGAGGAACTTTAAAACCCACAGCAAGCTCTATTACTTGCTTGATTGTTTTGCTCATGTGCTGAACGCCTGCCTTGATCTTCAATCAAGAGAAGATGATCCTATGTATCTTTGAGAAAAAGCCACCCAGAGAGTGTGTATCTAAGGTATAGACATGAGTCAGGCCCAGAGATTCAAGATACGTAAGTTCATTGAGAATGTCAAAGTAGGGATGTCTGATGAGCTGGAGCAACTTCAGAGGGTCTCTGGAGCGGATTAGATTCAGTGATTCGGTCGAAAGGACTGCCAAGGGCAGAAAATAGACTGCTGGAACCATGAAGTGGACTAGACTCTCCTCCACTTTTACATTCCCACCAAAGTCTCTGGCCCTGTCTACCTTCCTGATGGCGTCTGTAATCTTCCCTTTGAAACACAGCAACACTTTGTGTCTGGTTATCATGTGATGGTCAAATCGGGTGACTGAATCGCTGCAGAGTTCCTTGACCAGTGTGGAGTATCTAAGAGTGACCTCAATTTGTTCAAGGTAGAGCTCAACAGACTTGAGTGCATTTTGCAAGTCTTCCAGAGCTTGATCGATGCAGTTTCGATCCTGATGCCTGTCTTGCTGGGTTAAAGATGTTAAAGCACGGTTGTAGTATGCAATTGCTGCCCAACAGTGGTCCTCCTGAATGGCCTTAGTGTACATCTCGATACTCTCTGCAAGATTGCCCTTTTTGCGCAGATCATTGCCAAATGCAGTGTAGTGGTGCAGGTTTGATGAGGGGGAGTTTCTCTGTCTGAGTTTTTGCCTGGCTGTTTTCAGGTCCTCAGATAGTTTGTCTTTTAAGTCCGAGATAGACTTGTTCTCATTGAAGTGGGTGAGTAGCCACATACCCCAGAATTCATTCAGTGGAGACAAATCTGAATCTGCTGGCTCGTGGTTGCTGCTTTCGTACACTTCATCTAGTGTGTCAAGATAGAGACTGAAGAGCTCTTCCTTCTTCTTTATGTTTGGGATGACACACTCCAAGAAGGTAGCTAGTCTTTTAGTCGCCAAGTCATCTCTGACCTGCTTAACGCTCTTTATCCCTGAATTGGAGTTTTTAGTCAAAATACATGACAGCGTTGAAGACATACCGTCAGATTGCTCATGGCTGTGGCTTTTTTGATAAGACCTCAATTGCATCACAAAAAGATGTGGCAGGACATTCGTTATGTTCTCCCAGAGAGATTGAAGCTCGCCCATTAAAGCCAGCGATTTGAGCGGTTCTGGCAGATGGCTGGAGCAGACGATGAGTTGAGCAGACCCAGGAGATCCTTGTCTAGCAGTGCGTCCAAAGGCCTGCGCCTCCACACGAGCATTCTCAGGCAGGAAGGTCTGCACAACGAACAAACCTCCAGCTGTATTTACGTCGTTAGAAACCTTAAGGTCCATCCCACGACCTGCAAGGTTTGTTGCTACGATGACGTCTCCAGGCTGCAGCCCTTGAAAGACTTCAGAATTGTCCATGTTGTTGCTTATGTAAAGCTTTTCGTTCTGGACTTTGTATCCTAGAGCACGGTAGAGAACCTTTGCTCGATTGATGGTCTCACAGATCACCAACACAGCTCTTTGAGCCCTGTATGGAGTAGGGTTGGTTTTTGCAGAGACAACATCGCAGGTTTTCTCAATCCATTCTTCTTCATCACTTACGATCACTCCTTCAACCTCGAACAGCTTTCTGCGTTTGAATGAAGGTATCTGACAGGTCTTTATACCTTCATAGATTTTCTGCAAAATCTCAGTATCTGTTTTTTGGCCAAGAGTCCCAGACATTCCAAAGATCTGATCTCCATACTTTAGAAACAAACCCACAGTGGACATATAGTTTGTGATGGCTGTCATGTCACTCAGCTTGGACATATGTTTCATTTCAAGAAACTGATGTAGTCCATCTGACCATGTCCTGAAGTTTTCAACAACACCTGTGGAGCTGTAGTCAACGGGCACTACCCCATGTTCCTCGATGATATATTCATGACCCATTGTCATGGTTTTTGCCTCGAATGCATTTTCAATCCAAACCTTTAGTTTGGAATCGACCAGATCTGAGAGGAAGCCCGGGACGTAGAAGGTCATTCCATCTTTACTGAGCTCACAAGGTGTAAAATGCAGAGCACATTTTATTTTTGCTTCTGCAGCCCTCAGCATACTCTCTGTATCAGAATACATGTACTGACAGAAGCCTCCATTGAGTAAAAGCAGTGGCAGTCTCTGTTGTTGTGCCTCTTTTTGTGGACCCTCATTCAGTCCCTCTATTGCTCCATCATTATTGATGTAATGCAGATCAAACAGGCAAGATGGGAATCTCCTCTCTACTGTCTCAAAGAACTTCGCCAACTGGTTAGCAGTAACACTTGCAGTTTTTTCAGTTAAAAGGCCTGGGTCCTTTTTAAGGTCCTTGACTGAACCTTTTGCCAGTATACCTGTGTCCTCAGCCATTTTAAGGATAGTGAACTCGACATTTTTGCTTTTTGGTATGTTCTCAAGCACAACTTGATGGAAGGGGTATTTTTGCCCCACAAATGCCTCTGTGCCAATCTTTCTGTATTGATTAGCAGTGTTCCATATGAATGCCAAGAGTGGATTGAGATGTTGCAAAGCAGGCATATCACTACCTATATAGACCAAGTGATGACCCTTATCCAGCATCAGGGAATCCACTTCATCCACAATTGCACACTGGAATGTTCTTGTTCCAAATATGTCCATTCTTGCAAAGCACTTGTTTAGCCAGTGCCCAGCAAACTCATGAGCAGTGCCATAAACAACCTGACTGGCATAGCACTTTTTTAACTCGTCTTCGCCATGTTTGTTGGTGTTGCAGTCTACACTGATATTCAAAACTTTATAAAATTCTCTCCATTCATCCAAATCCCTTTCTGCAAGAACTGACGAACTCGTGAAGATGTCTACTTGTTCTCCTCTCATAGCTCGAAAAGCGGCAAACATTGCCACGATACACGACTTCCCCTCTCCGGTGCCAACCTGAATTAACCGTCCTGTTTTGGAAAGAGCCATAATGCACCAGCTCACCATCTGTGTCAGTCGTGGTCTGTACTTCTTAACTTTTTCCACTGCCCGACAGAGCTTCAGCAAGACTTGTTTTAAGCCACTCCGCTGTGAACCATCATTGTGATCTTTAAGATCTTTATCAACTGATGAGACAATGTCTTTCACTTCACCTAAAAGCTTCTCATCAATTTGGTTTATTTGTTGGCGGATTTCCTCAAGAATTTCCTCCAGTTGCTTTTCTGTGTCATAAGCTAAACATTCCTTGAGGTCTTCATCTGTTACAGTCTCGTCTCGGACCAGATCGATAAGCGTCTTTTCTGTTTGACTCTTCCAACTGGGAGTGATGTAATTAATCTCTATACAGTGCAACATTTTAATCATCCATGAGAGGAGATCGGATCTGTCATTAGTTGTTATTGACTCAAATCGCTTCAGAAGATCATCGAACAAGTCAGTGGCATCCGCCGGGCTCCATTTGATATTTGTAACAAGTCCTTGCAGCTTGTTGAGAAGTTCTTTTGGAGACAACAAACTGCGAGCGAGGAGTAAAGTTCTGAATGTGTTAAGAAAGTCTTCAATGCTGCTATCAGAGTCAGATTCAGCCATTTTGTGGACAAGCTAAAATCTGGTCAAAACAGAAAAAAAAACATTTTCTTTAAAACAATACACAATTTCCACATACTGTTTAATAGTTGCTATTCAGTAATGTTGTGATAAGGATTTAAACTTACATGATTTGTTTACTTGCCACAGCATTCAAATTTCACTCACAATTTATATTTAGCAGTTGTCACTCTCTGCATAGTGTTATTACTCAGACAATCAAATATGAGCAAATATGCATCAAAACACAGATATTACAAGTCTTCATTGTATTATGTAGCTTAACTGTTTTTGTTATTAATACATTTAATGTATTGTGTAGGGCTGCAACAAATGATTATTTTCATTGTTGATTAATCTGTCGATTATTTTCTGGATTAATCGATTAGTTGTTTGTATCTTTAAAATATCAGAAAATTGAGAAGAATGTCAATCAGTGTTTTCCCAAGATAACATCCTCAAATGTCTTGTTTTGTCCACAACTAAAAGATATTTAGTTTACTGCGAAAAGAAACCAGAAAATATTCACATTTATGAAGCTGGAATCAGAGAATTTTATTTATTTTTTCTAAAAAATTACTCAAACCAATAATCGACTACCAAGATAGTTGGCGATTCATTTAATATTTGACAACTAATCAATTAATTGTTGCAGCTCTAGTATTGTGGTAGTAGTCTGACACTCACCTGTTAAGAAGAAGAAGATGAGAAGTGATGTGTATCTTTGGGACACCTGCAGAATATCTGCAGCCTGAGCATTTGTTTCTTTTTCGCCAACCTTGATCGGGCACCGCCCCGATGGAATTTCCTGCCATCCTTTCGATTTATGTGTTGCATTTATTGTAAACCACGTTGTTACTGTACTTGCAGATAGCAATCAAATATTAATCTCAAGAGCAGCTCCACAGCAACTGTTCCCCCCCAAAAAGGATTATTTCTCCTTCAATTTCCCTTGAGTTAACCCTTTTTTGTACATCTGCCACAAAAAGTAAATTTCTGTTTTTTATGCAAAACACTGTCCAATAGGGCATATGCAATGCATAAAACCTAAGCAGAATTAAAAAACACCTTATGCTTATCAGCTTAGATTTACCTGTAACAGCAAATCTAGCTTTGCACACGGACTAGTGGAATATATCCAACTTGGTGATGTTAAACTACCCTCAAATCACAATTTTAAATGTAAGACAAATTTAATTGATCAATTTCAATATAAATGTTGACACACAGACACATACCAACAAAAAAGAGATATATTTTATCACCATGACCTATATAATTAAAATATTCCAAATAAAGATTATTTCCTTAAAACAAACAAGTCATGATGACTAAAACGAATGTGTTTGTAGATACAGCGTTAACCTTTTGTATTCTTTGAAGATAGTCAGTATCTATTTCAATTTCAATTTTTTTTTTTTTCAATTTCAATTTATTTATATAGTGTCAAATCATAACATAAGTTAATTTCGAGATACTTTTCATATAGAGCAGGTTTAAACCATAAAATAATCAACCTGAAATAATAAAATCAAAGCTTTACAACCTGAAACTTTTCTACGCCAAAACCTTTAACTTCACCTTAGCAGGGTGGGACTGGTACACATGACAGCCATAAATAGAAATGCCGTGCGATGTTGACAAACGTCACACCATGTTTTGGTTAACGTCTTTGTTTTCAGCAAACACAGAATTCCTCTAAATTCACCAGTGGTTTTTCTTTCATTTTCTTGACATCACATGACTTCTTGGTAGCGTTTAAAGGAGTGCTCAAGTGGCGGTGACCTGTGACACCTGAAACAAGTTATTCTGATGAAATAAAACAGCACTATGTGCAAACGTTTTATGACAACAAATCATCATACATTTGATATTTACATGTAAATTAAATAAATTTTGATCCAGCCTTGTTTTATAGGGGCTATGGCATAATATATGACAAAAAAAATCAACATTCCTCTGTTTTAATTTAAGAGGTTTGCTTTAATCCTTTAGTATTAAAATTGATAATATATTACGTATAACATTATTTGAACGGTCTCTAACTGTGGTAAAGGTGCCCTTAGTTAAATGTACCTGGTGTTTTTTGAAAGTCTTACAGTATCATTATACTTCACAAAGCAATAACTTATAGAATTCAGACTATAATATTGAGTTTGAGCCTTGAATGGTGCTAACAGTTTTAATGAATTGGTGCTAACAGTTTTAATGAGGTATTGTAACCTGTAACTGTAATAGAATATATTATAAATGTAACTACTAAACTTGCTACTGATCTAGCTGATTTACAGTCTGATTTACAGAGCTTCTGCCATCTGTTGGACAAATACCGTCACAACATATACTAAAATCAACAGCTGTGAAAAAACATTTAATAACAGTTCCCAAGTTACTCTTATTCACATATATGATGCATTAGAACTTAATATGTGTTTAAGGTTAGAACTAACTATAAACTATAAAGGTTTATCTGCAGTCACCATTTCAAGGACTCTAAAAAAATCAACACTGCCTATCCAGGTGCTGTCCATCTACAGTTAACGTGAGAGAATGTTTTGTGCGAACTATATGATTGATTTGCCTTCATTCCTAGCAGATATATCACAGCCTGTTTTTAGAATGTTCTACAGTACATCAGATGCTTTTAATCTGCCGTGAGGCCACACCTCTGGTGTGACCAGGACAAACCTGATTTTGGGATTAAAGCTTTCCTACTTTGTTGTTTAAGCCATATACAGTATACTAGTATTGTTTGCATCACCTGATTATATCCCCACTTGAACAACCATCATTTTGTTTTTTATGCAATTCAATCTTATGAGAAAATCTTGAAAAACTCAGTTGATGGAATTAATGATTTTATTTTATTTTATTTTATTTTATTTCATTTTATTTGTATTTCTGCAGGGAGTAGTCATTAGGAATATTTAGACTACTGTTGCTGGCCTGAAAACTGGGTCAGGCTGATGATTTAGGCAGTTTATGTTTATTTAAATTTTAAGTTCAGAGGTATCACACTGATTCAAAAAAATGCATTTTGAATTTCAGTAAAGGCCGTTTAGGAAAATATCATTCTAGAGACAAAGTGGAAAGGTTTATGGTTGGATGTGACCTGTAAAAGGAGACATAATTATTGCTTTTTTTTAACATACAAGTTAAGTCTTATGTGAATCTGTTTGTGTTTTCATGTTATTTGTTACACTTTAAGAAGCTGTTGTGTGTAAGTGTCAACCATTGTGAAGAGTTTCCTCATCTGTCGACATTGAGCTTCAGCATGTCAACACACCTGGACACCAGTTGAGCTGGGCGAGGACAACCGGTCTGTCTGCATTGAGATGAACACAGCAGGTGGAAAGGTAACGACAGAAAGACACCGGAAGTAATGTGGATTTGCCTTCAAAATAACTTCAGTATATAACCATAATAACTATAATTTTAAACAAATGTGAAATGGGTTTTTTGAAGTATGGTTCTAAAATAATGGAATTTTCTCCCCTCCAGTCCCCAAATTTGGGCTCATGGTGGCTGAAAATCCTCTACCTCAAACAATACCAACCAAATAACCCTCTCTAATGATTTCAAATTTAACTGGTTCCACAATAAAGTGCTTCTTGGAAATTAGGCTACCCTTTTAAACTTCCCAAATCTTTTCCAAATCTTTATGATCTACTGCTGCTTTGGTTTGTCAAGTTCTAGTTCAAGTTGACCAGTGGTGCAGTTCTCAGAGTAGCCTACTAGAGTGACCTCTACATCCTGGTTTTGGTGATATTATTAATTCTGTATTAGTTATTTTGTATTTCACATTGGCATCAAATAAGTACAAAAATAAAAAAATAAATAAATTCAGCGATATTTATTTTGTCTAGCACATTGGAATCATCCATCCATCCATTACACCCTGGACAGGTCGCCAGACTATCACAGGGCTGACTCAAAGAGACAGACACCCATTCATGCTCACATTTTAGAGTCAACAATGAACCTTTCCAGCATGTCTTTGGACTGTAGGGGGAACCGAAGCACCCGGAGAAAACCCACGCTAACACGGGGAGAACACTCCTTGCAGAAGGGCCTGCGACCCTCTTGCTGAGAGGCAACAGTGCTAACCTGCACCACCGTGTCGCCCTCACAATGGAATCAAATAAATCAAAAATTTAAAAAAAAAGTGCTGATTGTATGCTATTATTATTTTGTATTTCACATTAGCATCAAATACAAATATATATATATATATATATATATTTTTTTTTTTAAAGTGCTGATTGTATGCAGCTATTATTATTTTTGTATTTCACATTAGCATCAAATACATATATATATATATATTTTTTTTTTAAAGTGCTGATTGTATGCAGCTATTATTATTTTGTATTTCACATTAGCATCAAATAAATATATATATATTTTTAAAAGTGCTGATTGTTTACAGTGATACTTATTTTTTATTTCACAATGGAATCAAATAAATTATAAAATGCAAAAAATAAAGTGCAGATTGCATGCACCGATCATAGATTGGCTTGCAGGGATATCTGGTCGGAGAGAGACTGAGCGTGCGCAAAAAAAGACTTTATTTTGAAACTTTTAGTCCCGGATGTTTAGGAATTCCTTGACAGGTGCGTCCAACTAGGAGATAATTATCAAGGTGAGAGTTCTGTCAATCCTGATCACACAGTGACGCGTTTTCATGCAAAAGAAACTTGATCATGAGGGGAGATACAACTACAGTAAGTCTGGTTTTTCAAATTAAATCTCGAAGAAGAATTGGTTTAAAATAGTGGTTGTTTTTTTAATTTATTTTATTAATATAAATGTTTATCAGGAGAATGAGGTGGAGGAGGATGATCATGGAGGGAGTGAAGCAGCAGCAACAGAAACTGCATCTGGAGAAAGAAAACCTGTGAGTACTTTTAAATTGGATCTGTGGTGGAAATGCAGTTTTTAACGGTGGTTGGGAGTGTTTGATTCATAAATATGTCAGCAAAACTAAATGCCATCCTCTTCTTCCACGTGGTTCATATTTAAGATTTTATCCTGAAACAGGTAAACAACCTTAATCAGTTTAGGACATGAGGCAAACACTGGAGAGCCAAACCCAGAGTGCCATGACGTCAGCTGTTCTCAATGTCTGCATGGCTGTGACTAATGGCTGTTTTTTTACACAAGTAAACAAGAAACATTACACAAGTACAGGACAAAAAGAATCAGCTCTCTTCACACTGTGGTTTGACTTAATTGCGTATAGCTTTTCTGTGCTTTCTTACCAGACTGCAGATGGTACAAAAATGTATACTCTGTTACAAATAATAACTAAATAAATAATTTAATTTAATTTATTTTAAATAATTTAACATTTTTATTTGATAGAAAAGCATCAAAAGTGCTCATTCTGAAGAACCGTGCTTTTCAGTGTTCGTGATGCTATATCTAACTGATATATATATCTATATCTATAGATATCTATATCTATATCTAGATATATATATATCGGGGTGCACCGATCTGACTTTTTCAGTCCCGATAGCGATACCTGGGCTTTGAGTATCGGCCGATACAAGTGTTTGATTAATAAGCTGTATGCCTCACTGTGTGGAAGTGACAGTGATCATTCTTTAATGTGGCAACATCAGGTTTGACTTAAATATTGCTTTCTTAACTTTGTAAAACAAAATGTAACAAATAAATACAAAGATCTACATTTACTGAATTGTTGTTTATTATTGAAATAATAAACACCAGCAATTTGGTAAAAAAAAATCGAATCCAGTCCAATGGATGAACAAATGTCTTGTCTTTTTATAGTACCGATCAGCCATAATATTAGGACAGCATGGGCACCCTGACCGGTCTGCGGCTACGCAGCCCCGTACGCAACAAACTGCGATGCACTGTGTGTTCTGACACCTTTCTATCAGAACCAGCATTAACTTTTTCAGCAATTTGAGCTACAGTAGCTCTTCCATTGGATCGGAAAACACGGGCCAGCCTTCGCTCCCCACATGTATCAATGAGGTTTTCCTTCCTTGGACCACTTTTGGTAGGTCCTCCTGACCACTGCAGACCGGGAACATCCCACAAGAGCTTTTTGGAGAAGCTCTGACCCAGTCGTCTAGCCATCACAATTTGGCCCTTGTCAAAGTTGCTCACATCCTTACGCTTGCCCATGTTTTCTGCTTCCAACACAAAGTTCAAAGTTCAAAATGTTCACTTGCTGTCTAATATATCCCACCCACTGCCAGGTGCCATTGTAACGAGATAGTCAATGTTATTCACTTCCCCTTTCAGTGGTCTTAATGTTATGGCTGATCGGTGTAGAATATTGTAGTATACTGTTTAGCTGTAAAATGAGAAAGTTTGCTCCAGCTGGTGGATGGTGCTTGGTATTCCCTCAACTGATCTCAACATGGCTGCCAGGTTACAAACTTTCCGATTTTTCAGCTAAACAGAACACTACAAGATGTTTCTGAAAACATCTGTGGCAAGAAATACGCATTACAGTAGCAGAATATTGATTCATATTTGGTCAGCACTGCCTAGTTTGACCTTTTGATCGGAGTTCGTGAGTGATTGACAGCAAGGCTCCAGCTCGGCTCTGATTGGTTGTTTTCCTCCGATCTCTGAAATCTTGCAGATGTCATTAGGAGCACCGGAGGACACAGAGGCACATGATTTTTTTCAGATTACCTGTCTCATGTACTACTGTCAGGATATAGTGACCGTTTTATAAAAATAACTTTTTTTAATCATATTTGCTCCATTTTTACCCACTGATGCTTTAAGTGCTGTTTGGTATGAATATAACTGAACTGAGGGATTGTTTTGATCATGAACAACCCCAGATGAATGCAGCGTGTGGTTTCTTGGAACAATTATGCAAATACTCTGTATGATACTGAATTGTTCTTATTTTATATTTTATAATCAAAATCAATAACAATAAATGTTAAAAAGAAAAAAGTACAACAGGGACTCTTTGCAGTAAAGTCTCTCAAAATGGAATACAACCAATATCTCAAAATAGCATACTTTCTATACAGGAGATTTACCGCAGCATTATTATACGCGTATTGCGTTATAGTTGTTTAAACTCATCTACGTCTAATTAAACTTTATTATAATACAATAGAAAAGTATCTGCACACTAGAATTAGAGCTCCGTTTAGCCTTTTTAGCGTCGCATCCAGACAGTCTGGTTGATATTTCAAGTATCCAACCATATTTAGCTCATGAGTGGAGCACAATGTGTCATCAGCATATATTTGATATTCCTTTCACTAAGTTAAGACTTTAACAACACAGATTTTTTTTGTCTTTTCTTTAGAGTATTGTGACGCTAAAGAAAGTCTCCCAAAGTCCTTTCCACAATCAAAACCAGGTGAGTGGCGACACACACACACTTGCTGCACAAAATGACACATACATCCACTCTGTTTTTACATCTCAAACACACCCTTCACCAACTCAGCCCAAATACAGTAAAGGAGCGGTTTGACTTCTTCCCTTCCTGCAACCCAGGATGACTTTTTTTAAATAAGGAACATATGAATTAGCTTCTTCCTCTTACTCCAGTGGATCATCTGTGAACCAGTCTTGAAACAGGCCACTGATAACGGTGGCTTTCAGCTCTGCGTATACACAAAAGTGCAGGTTTGGGATCCTTTTTGAAAAGCAATACTTCACCTGCGTGTTTTTAAGATTGAGGAAACACCATCTTGGTTGTTGGAAAACAGGTGTAGAAATGCCTGTGGTATCGTTTCAACAGTCCAAATTTTTGTTTACAGATCTGACAAGTGACACATGACTTTCATATCATGGCGAATCGGACTGCACGAAAATCACGATGCGTGACTTCCCACGCTTCCCTCCTTAAATACGTTGTTGTTGTTCATTTAGTGGAACATTTGTTCGGTCCGCAGGATGGTGCGTTCCTTACTGGTCTCTCAGCTGCTGCTGCTGATGTTGCTGCTGCTACAGATGTGATGGACAACCACCAGCTACACACAGGCAGACAGGTGAGACTCAACATCTGCACAGCATACACAATGACAACTCAAGCAAGCAAGCAACCTGTATTTATATAGCATATTTCAATAAAGAATAAAATAATAATAAAGACCAGCAACAAGACTGCTGAAAGGCGTAGTTTTAAAGGACGATAGCGGCGGGGCACACCTAACATGACTTGAGGATGTTTGTTTAGGACATTTGCCAAATGAATTGGATCATTTTTAAGTGTGTGTTCAGCATTTCGTAATGCCACGGTTGACTTTCACAATAACTTAAAGATGCTTGAATCCGCACCCTGTCTCTTGTTTTGTTCTTTGAAGTACAATCCGATGAACTGTTCTTCTGATGTGTGTTGGTAGGCGTGTTTGACTTATTAATAGTCTAGTCAAGACAATTTGCTCATACACAATCTATTAAAAGTGGTGGAGTGAGTTCAGTATGCGTTCTCATGTGAGTCTGCTGAGTCATGTTGAGTTTGAAATTTTAACAAATGGGGCACTGGAAGATGCCTGATCTGCCACATTAGCTGGGAACTCTTTGAAAAGACACTATCTGAGAGTTGGTTTTGGTTTGTGCCTGCCATTATTTTTGGAAGGTACACAATTTTGTCTTCACTAATTTTTTATTTTTTACAGTGAACGTTAATGAACATCAGTATAAAATACAGGATGTAAACATGCAGGAGTTAGCAAGAATGCTCATTTTCATCCTTTGTCTTAGTCTTGAGCAGTTTGTTTTATTTATTTTTAATATTATTACAATGTCTGATTTGAAAATTGCTGTAGGCCATATTGCAATTTCGATGTAATTTTGATTAATTGTGCAGCCCTATTGAGCAGTAAATTGCTCATGCCTCCTCCCAACAATCATTCAACTAGAGCTGCAACGATTAGTTGACTAATTGATCAGTCGATGGACAGAAAAATAATCGCGAACTACTCTTGTTATTGGTGTTTTTCCATTGCAAACAGATTATACTCAAATTTCTACATGTTTTTTAATGTGTTACATATAAAAATAATAGCATATAGACATTATGTATATGGCAAAAGCAGTACGTACAAACAAGACGTGCTACAAATTTGTATTATTGGGTGATCAAAACAGCAGAATTAAAATGAAAAAAAAAATCGCCAACTATGTTGATAATTCATTAATCGTTGACAGTAATGTGTCATGCAAAAATGGCAGAAAATCCTGTTTTTAGCCTCTCAAATACGGAGATTTCCTGTTTTTCTTTGCTTTATATAATATTACTGAACACATTTGGGTTTAAAGACGTCACCTTGGAGAAACTGGGATGGACATTTTTCCCTATTTTCTCACAATTTGTAGACTGAACGATTAATCTAGTAAACAGTCCATCTCACAATTTGTAGACTGAACATTAATCTAGTAACAGTCTGCTATGTCACTGTCTTATTCTTTCAGAATGGAGGGCAGGAAGTGCTCCATTTAAATCCTCAGGTATGTTTTCAGATGCCCGTTTAACTCAGTTTGAGCTCTTTGTCAACAGTCCAAGTGAAATCTAACACCACTTTCTCATTTCCCTTTCCTGGTTTATCAGAGTGGAGTCAACGGGGATTTGGCCAGAATGAACCCTTTTTATACAAATAATTTGGTAAATGCAAGGACTTTTTTAAACCAGATTGCAACATTACCTTGTAATTTTCATTGAGCACGTCCCTAATGACCTTGTGTTCTGTTATCAGGAATCTAGCAGCAGAGGTCATGTAATGGAGGACGTAGGGAGGAGAACTCCAGAGGCAGTAAACCTTGATACCATCGCTGTCCCTCCACCTGAATTTCCAAGTTCTCTGGACCTTCAGCCTGAGATGAAGACCCTTACCCCCAACCAGAACTCAACAGACTTATTCCAGCCCATGTTTAAAGATGATAGGGTCGATCTTTTCCAGGCTACTGAAGGAGAGGATTTACTCCACGCTGAAAACACTATGGTGGGAAACCCCTTTGTTAAATCTTCCAGTATTTTCGTAGACCCGTTCAACTCTTCTTCAAACAAGGAGGACGATCTGTTCCAGTCTACACAGCCGGTAATGGCGAACCCATTGTATACCACCACGACCAAAGAAGCAGATTTGCCTCGGGCAGATCCGACTAAAAGTGGGGATCTCTTCCACAAACAAGAGGACCTTTTTGGCATGTCTTCTTTTAAGGACGCATTTTCATCCTCATCCACAAATGCAGTCGACCCATTCCCGAGCCCAATCACAAGGGATTTATTCCAAGACGTTTCCAGTTTGGATGACCCGTTTGGCACTACACCAACAAGACATTACAACCCCTTCCATGATGTTTCACCAGGGACTCCAGACATCTTCAAACCACTTCCCCCAAAGACTAACGGCACGGATGTATTTGGGATAACCTCCAGCGATACTCCTAAGGCCACGTACTCTACACCGTCACTCAACAGCCCGTCAGAAATGAAGTTGGACGCACCATTGGAGCCACCAGATCTCTTCAAGGCAACGCCATCAGAATCTGACAGTCCGGATGATCTTTTCCTGCCGACTCCTCAGGGAACCAAACCCGATATTCTTCAGCCGAGTCCCTTCAGTCGGGCCAGGAATCTGTCCATGATGCACGGCCAATCTCAAGCTGATAGGACTCATGTATGTAACAAGTGCCATTTGATATTTGACAACCATAAAATTGATAATTAATGCTAATACATTGTACTTTTAAAGAAACAGTGTTGGAAATTGTGCGTTGTCTAGGGTCCAACTGTACTTTAGGACCAATCTGATTTATGATATGCATTTTATACCTTCTTTTATAATCAAACTTGCAGGGGGGGGCGAGTTTCAAACGTCCGCCAAAGCCACGTCCTCGAAGTAGACCACCAAGGCCAGAAAAGCCAGCAAAACCAGCAAGCCCTGTATGCAAAGAACACCGTTTAGCATAATGCTATTATGTCTCTGCTACTGTAACTACTGTGCTGTTAATTTCCTTCTTTGTTCTTTCTTTTGGACTGTGTTTAGACTGAACCAGAAGCAACTGTACCAAAACCCTTTCTTAAACCACCTTTGAGACCGCTTCCAAAACCAGCAAGCCCTGTATGCAAAGAACACCGTTTGACATAATGCTATTATTTCTCTGCTACTGTAACTACTGTGCTGTTAATTTCCTTCTTTATTCTCTCTTTTGGACTTTGTTTAGACTGAACCAGAGGCAACTGTACCAAAACCCTTTCTTAAACCACCTTTGAGATCGCTCCCAAAACCAGCAAGCCCTGTATGCAAAGAACACCGTTCGACATAATGCTATTATTTCTCTGCTACTGTAACTACTTTGCTGTTAATTACCTTCTTTATTCTCTCTTTTGGACTGTGTTTAGACTGAACCAGAAGCAACTGTACCAAAAACCTATCCTAAACCACCTTTGAGACCGCTCCCAAAACCAGCAAGCCCTGTAGGCCTATGCAAAGAACACCGTTTAGCATAATTCTATTATTTCTCTGCTACTGTAACTACTGTGCTGTTAATTACCTTCTTTATTCTCTCTTTTGGACTGTGTTTAGACTGAACCAGAAGCAACTGTACCAAAAACCTATTCTAAACCACCCTTGAGAACGCTCTCAAAACCAGTTCTTCATCACAATCCAAAACCTCCGGTACGCATGCTGTTGCAATTTCACGTAATTAGCTGCCCCAATTAGCTTGGGCAACAAGATGTTCTAGGATGAGGAACAAGGTCAGAGGTCATGCAAGGGTAGTTTGAGGATGGAACATCATCCTTCTGTGGGCATGTTTCAAATATTTATTTTGTTCACAGGAAAGTAAATTGCTGGAAGCGGAGAAATCACCTGTCTTTGAGAACGTCCTGCTTATTGGACAGGTGAGTTTTACGTGAAAATGATTTTTCAATATGAATTGCTAAACGCATAAATGAAATGTGTAAAAATTATTAACAAATTAAAGGTTAACTTTGGTATTTGACTCTATTTTCCCATTTTTCTCTGTCTGACTAATAGCAACAACAAATTATGAAATTGGTCCAGTTGCTCGTTACATGGACCAATTTCAAAAATAGTTGTCCCCCATAGTCACTTAGACTCAAAATTATGGCAAAATAGGGTCCATGTTGAAAAATACCGAAGTTACCCTTTAACATTTTTTGTTAATCTCCAAGCTTTAGTAGTTGTAGGGCTTCAAATGTGAATTTTGGCTTGAGGGTAATGGTGAGAGAAAGGCAATGGATTAATTGAAATCAAATGGGTTAATCCACTAGGGTATATGAATGTCCTCAGCAAATGTGACGCAATCTGCCTGTCAGATAATAACAAGTTGTTTATGCAGAATTGACACCCTGACCTGACGTTGGCGCAAGACAAAGAGATTCCAAATTGGACATAAATCATCCTCACGCATTTGTGGGGATTAATAAACTCAATCTGGTTTTGACATATATGTCATACAAGAGGAAATTTTGGCTTGATGGTGATATTAGAGGAAATATCTAGACAAAAAATGGCAATGCAATATATCTCCTCTGGAAGAAAGATTTGGATGGATGGACATATTGATAAACCGACCACCATTGGACCCTGCTGCTATGGATGTAAAAATGTACATATTGTAACTTGGATTATTCAGGTTGTCCGTCCGTCCGATTCTCGTGAACTCGATATCTCGGGAAGGCCTTGAGGTAATTTCATCAAATTTGGCACAAACGTCCACCTGGACTCAAGGATGAGTTGATTAGATTTTGGAGGTCAAAGGTCACTGTGACCTCATGTTCGTCCCATTCTCGTGAACGCGATATCTCAGGAACACCATGAGGGGATTTCATCAAATTTGGCACAAACGTCCACTTGGAGCCAAAGATGAAGTGATTAGATTTTGGTGCTCAAAGGTCACTGTGACCTCACAAAACATGTTTTTGGCCATAACTCAAGAATTCATATGCTAATTACAATTCCACACAAATGTCTAACAGGATAAAATGATGAAGTGATGAAATTTTGGACAGACATGGATGTAAACTGCAACTTGACTAGTTGGCGGCAGCATACAACTGCGAGTCGGTAATTCTAGTTTTTAGGAAAAGTAGAATTGTCTTATATAAATGTTTGCTTTACTAAAATCCCCAAACAGGAAAGATGTGTTGAAGACTGGCCTGAAGACAGCCCTGAGCTTAACCCTGACTTCAAACCTGTAAGAAAACATTTTCATCACATTTTCTGTAAATATGTTGGCACAACGACCTCAAACTCTCAGCAACCTTCTCTCTGCGAAATGCATATATTTCAGCTGCTGAATTGTTTATCTTTCTTTTTTCTACAAGGCTGGAACATTAAGACTACGGCGAGAATCATTTAAAGTAAGAGACAAGTGATTTCTCTAGTTAGCATTGTTTTGTTTGTAAGCATAAAATACAGTAGACACTAAAAACTTTTCTCTTAGTTGAAGCTGGACTCTGATGGAGGAAGTGGCGAGGACCAGGGTGACGCTGTGAGTATAACCTGACAGTCACAGTTAGACATTCTGTGGTTGATATCAAGTATAAAGTTCAACATTGTTGTGTTTTTTTTAACAGAAAAAGGATAGAAAGTTCAGATTGTCCCTACTTTCCAGAAGAGACTCGAAGGTAATTGAAGCAATGCAAAATCACAGTTTCACTGTTCTGATTGTGTTTGCATGTTCGTTTTTATTATGGTGATGATTTTCTGTTTATAGGAGAAGTTTCCTGATGACAGAAGGAGGAGCAGCACACTACCCACCTCTCGTAGATCATCAAAGGTAACAATCAGGGTGTCTGGAAATCACATAATTGTTTAAGCATGTGCCAGTAAACCTAGTCTTAACATTATCCTACATTTATATTCATATCTGTGATTTAAAACCGTAACGTGTCATTCAATGTACTGAACACCGGCTGCTTGCTATACTGTAAGTTGATTGAAGACCAAAAACTATTGTTTCATTATATCTGATCTAGGGCTGTCAACGTTAAAGCGATAATAATGCAATAACACAACTTGCGATTTTTAGATTGTAGCGGGCTCAGTTGTAAAGCTAGAGTAAAGATAATGGTATCATATGAAACTAAAGAACCTAAGGAATCCATACATACATTTGCATAAAGCAAGCATATTTGTACATTCCCATGTTGATAAGAGTATTAAATACTTGGTAAATTTCCCTTTAAGGTACATTTTGAACAGATAAAAACTGTGCGATTAATCGCGATTAACTGTGGACAATCGTGAATAATCATGATTAAATATTTTAATCAATTGACAGCCCTAATCTGAACACACCAATGGTTTCATAATGACACTTTCTCAGTTTAAAAATGTTTGCTTTTGTTTTTCAGGAGCAGTTTTCAGAAGTGTCTGGAGAAAAGAATGAGGATTGGGAGCAGAACGGGATGGACTACTATGTATGTTATCTTGTTTCTGTACTTATGAACGAACGGTGTTAATAAAGCAGTGGCGGTTTAATCACACATTCGTTTGTCAACAGAAGAATCATTTGAAGACCAAAGTCGGTCAGCTTAGCAGAGCGTCCACTTTTTCCGCATTGCCAGTGGGAAAGTACTCGAATGGACATTTACCTCAAGAATCAAAGGTGAGTACTGAAGTACAAGTGTGTGGTTTTGCAGTAGGACATTAATTGCCTTCAAATCTTCTGAATATGAATTTTCATCCATTCCTATAGTGTGTCTGTAAAGCTTATATCTATACCGCAGTAGTGATAATTTTTTCTTTGTTATTCCACAACAGGGCGACGACATCAATAAGAAAGGTGTCAGCAAGAAAATCTCCATGATGCGCCAATTTTCAGAGGTAAAGTACCTGCAGACAAGGTGCAAGAGAAAGGTTTCAAAGAGCTCTTCTTCATTGAACCGTCAATTCAAGCTCCAGAGATGATCTTGAGCATTAGCAGCTCAAATCTTCCCCAAAATGCTTTTTGCACATGGAGCATTAATTCATATCCGTAAAGTCAACTCTTTGACGATAAGTAAAGTTTTTCCTCATTATATAGAGGGGAAGTCCCGCCCCTTCTAGTGGACCACGATGGCACGACCTTATTTCGGGAAAAATTTGAGCAGTTGTCAACGGCACGAGACCAATACTTTTTGATCCCGTTTGAATTGCGCCATGAATCACACATATGATGTTTGTCAATTTAAAACATAATTTTGCAAGTCAAGAAAGTCGCAGTTTGTTGTCAAACTGTTGAAGGATAAGTCTTCACATGCACAAATATGCACTAAAAGGCATGTGCGGCCGGCCCGGCGATGTAAACAAAAGCGCGGAGACAAGGGAGAGTGGCTTCATTCTCTACTCAGGTAGACTTTACTCCACTTTATCTTTACATAGCAAATAGTTGTTTGCTGCTATATTAATGCTGTGGATATAGTATAGAGATCCTTTAATAGTAAACATGTTACAGTTTTTGATGCAGTGTTTCGTTGTCTACAGGGGGCAGTGGCGAATGTCAGCACTGGTGAGGAGGAGGAGGAGGAAGAGGAGGGAGGGGAAGCCCAGCACGAAGATGGATTTGTATGCTTTTGTTCTACTTAGAATAATGATACATAGCAATAAACACATTAATGCCAGAGTGTTTTCATGGTAGAAGGCAGGCGCAAAATTCATGACCATTCAGCCTAAAGTAGTTGTAGTATCTAGATGCTAATTTTGAGTGACATTTTAACTGTGAACATTCTGGCACGCATTGATGGGAAATCTAATGTTTTCTCTCTCCAGAAGAAAAGAAAGAAGAAGGTGAAAATCAGGTTTGTGCCACAAAGAGGATTTGCCATCACTGTAGAAAAGGTATCACACGTCTATTGTACTTAATATTTCACTATTTCACAGCATATCTGTTTATATCTTAATGAATGTGTTGTGAAACTTTTTCTCTGAACAGAAGGGAGCACACGGATACACACCTCGCAAAAGCACAAAGGTATGACCATATACATATTGAATACAGTGGGTTCGTGCTTTGCTGGTACATTGTATTTGAGGTAGGAGGACGTCTAAGCAGTGGAACATGTTTGGAATTTTCTTTCCCCCTCAGGAGAAATCCCCAGATGAATTTTTGGGTGCGCATGGCTACACACCTAGTAAGAAATACCAGGTAAAAGTCACCTACAGTTCAGTTCACAACATACAATCTACTGTATATGGGGGTGAATGGGCTAATTGCTTGCATATGACCGCTATTTTTAAATTATTCTTTTTTTTTAATTTGGAAGAAAATCCAATTCCATAACATGAAACGACTCCACCACTTGTTTTATTCTGACACAACTTTCAACATGTAAGTTATAATAACTTATTTCACTCTCTATTTCAGGATGATGTTTTTGAGGATGAAGAGGAGAAAGGCCACAGTCCTGCTAGTCCAACTAGCAAGGTACAGTCTTTCTTATTGTTACCATTATATGATGTGTTGTTTGTCATTGCAAAAAATATATGTATTTATTAGGGCTGTCAATCGATTAAAATATGTAATTGCAATTAACCGCATGATAGTCCATAGTTAATCGCAAATTAATCACAAATTAATCACACTTTGTTTTTTATTGTTCTAACTGTACCTTAAAGGGAGACTTGTCAAGTATTTAATACTGTTATCAACATGGGAGTGGGCAAATATGCTACATCCAAAGCTTATATTGTGGTGTTTGAATGAAGCTTTGGATGTCTGTCATCATATTTTATTTTATGATATGAGTTTTTATATAAATGTAATTTGTGAGGCTGTTTGATTGCTCTTAGTCCGCCCCGTTAATACAGGTATGTGCCTCCATTTGTTAGCTAGTTCAGTTCGTTTTTTGACCACATTGAAAATGTTGTTTTTGAAAGGCTAAACGGCAACAAATATGGATCGAAGCAGAATATTTCTTTGGATAAAAACATGTTGCGAATTTTGGAAATGATTACATCTATCTTTTCTCTCGGGCTGCCCCCTCTTAGTCGATTAGTCGACTAATAGGTCAATTTAGTCCTAGTAGACTAAGAGTTCTTTAGTCGATTAGTCATTTTTTTATGCTGAATGATTTAGTAATGATTAGTAACTCCTTTTGTTCCTGACTTACAAAGAATAACAGTTGTTTTGAATCTTGTACTTAGGCTGCTTTCATGGACGATGAGCCCTTCCAGAAAACACACTACAGGTCTGTTGGATTGAATGGAGACGAAGATCTACATGAAATGGAAGACGGCAAACTTGTAACTATATTTTCTTTTAATACTGTGTTTTATTCATTGAATATTTTGTCATCTGTTTTCACTTAATGGGGCTTTTTTTCCCTTCATCAATAGAAGAAACCAACAAAGAAACCGCTGCCCATGGGTCATCGAAGCTCTAAGGTAAAAAATGTTTGGTTGCACGGCGGTGAGAGATGAAATAAATAGCTTTACTTCATTCTGATTTTTTGTTTTGATTAGGAGGACTTGCTGGATGACACCGATTATCAGAAAAAGAAGAGCAGCTTCTCAGCAGAGGAGTTATACGATGAAGACTGGATGGAGGACTGCAAACCGGTATTTTTCTATCTGACACCAGCATCTTTGTAACAGTTAGATTAGATTGGATTGTTTATTAGCCACATGACCAAGGCCGGTGGAATTTGTTTTCGATACAGTATGTTATTCTCTGCAGACGCATAAATAAATACAAATACATAAATGGACAACATCAGACAATCATGGTAGTAAAGTTGTTGCTCGATCTGGTATTTTTTAAGCTGTCTAAGAAAGTATAGTCATTGTTGACAATGTTCAGTGTTAGTCTTCCACTTATTGCTAATGCGTGTTCCAAGGAACTTAAAGGATAAATAAATAAATCCCAAAACGCTGATCTCTGATTTGTTCCCCTGCCGTGTCATAAAAAAGATATAATAGAGGGGCTTTATGGCTCTTAATTTAAACTTGCTTGGGTGATTTCCCCTTTTATATATATATATACATATTTTATGAGCATTGTTGAAGGAACCTGAGACCAAAGATTTTCATTACCATTGACTACTTTGCTGGAATTGACATATGGCAAATAAAGAACCTTGAAGCAATCATTTTGACAGACTGGATTAGCAACAATAGAGAAAATAATCACAAGTGCTTGGACTGTCAAATGCGTCATTGTGCTACAGTGCATGTTTAATTTCACTGTAGACGATCCCTTGAAACTCTCCGTGAACAGACGTGTAAATCCGTCGCTAAACACTTGTGTTGCCTCAGACTGTTTAGCTACTTCAGATTTTATGCAGAAGATATCTTATTCCACCTGACTGCATATGGGGTTCTTAAACTTTATTTAACACATACAATGTTTTTCATTTCTTGTGTTAGAAAACTTCCAAACCTAAAGGCCCTACTCCCGTGCCACGCAAATCTAAGACCGCCAATGGACAGAGTGAACCGATTGGATACAGCCACCAGACTCCTCAGCACGCAGCCAATGCGTTCGATGTTGGTTTAATGCACAACATATATAAAAAACACAATAAAATACTTCAGTTTAATGTTTTCTGTGGTATTTACTTTATTTCTGTCTCCTTCTTTTGCAGGATCCCTTTGCTGAGGATGACTTTACTGAAAAAGGAAAACATTTCACGAGTCCCGAAGAGATGTATGACAGCGAAGAAGATGAAGAGGAAACCTGCAAACCGGTATTTTTGTCACTCGCATGTTCACTTTTACTGTTTTACTATGGGGCTATTTAATGTATGATTCTCAAACTTTTTTTGTTTCTTTTCAACAGAAGAAGTCGTCTAAATTTAAAGGCTTCAAAAAACACAAGGCTAAAGAGGTGAATCAGTGCGGTCTAACGTATTTGTATTCACACGAGGGAGGAACGAAGGATTTTGCTCTTATTGCTGTCAGATCTTTAAAAACATGCTCACTCTTCATTGTCTCTTTGTGCCAGAGCAAAGACATGCAGCCAGAGTGGGAGGATCCACCGGGAGCTACGTCAAGTGACTTCATGTCAGAGGCCGCTCAGGTACGTTTGCAAAGTGGAAATGATCGATGTGTGGCTTACTGAGCCAAAACTTGAAAATGTATGTCTTTCATCCTTACAATAGATAAACTTTTTTTATCTTCATCAAACCGGTTAGCATTATTGCCCTAATAATGACATAGTGTTCAGTATTTATAAAACCCACAGCTTTACTTTCTTCACATAAACCATCATGCAACTGTAACTTGTGATGTAAACACACCGTTTGTTGATTCTGATTAGTGATGGGACAAAATAGGATTTTTATCACGGATTGCGCAAAAAACACTCATAAGTTGATCGTGGGGAATTTCCATTATCGGGATAATCGTGAATATTGTCACGAGTGACTTGAAAAAGCCGTCCAGCTCGCTATCATGGTAGAGAAGAGAAAAATAGAGCTTGATTTTAAAAAAATACAGGAGTTATGTAAGAAAGAACATCCTTGCAGAATGTTGCTTTTTTATTTTATTTTATTTATTTTTTCCTTTATTTATGCAGGAGGACTTTATGATGTATGATTACTTTATTTAAGATTGTTTTTCACTAAAAAAGATGTGTCCTATCTGTGACAATGAAATATTTGTTTCTTAATAAAATGTAAGGTAAAGTGATTCCAGTATGTTTTAATGCCATTTTAAAGAGGATCCAATGTATTTATTTTCAGGTTCTGACTTGTATTTTGGGTTTCTACTACATACTGTATTTACATGCTTTAATGTTCAAAAAAACGCTTTAATTTTCTCATACCGGCCGTGCTGCAGCACCTCTTTTCACCCTCTGACTGAAACGCTCTGAAAACTGAAAAGTTCAGCCCCGCCCCTCCCGAACAGCCCGGTCTGCTCTGATTGGTCAGCTGACCCTCTCTGTTGTGATTGGTCAACCGAACCAAACTCGCCAGACTCCGCTCCAGCTCCGCTCTAACTAGCTTTCTTTGATTGCGTGCCAAAGTAGCCGCAAGTCAGTTATTGTGCAAATGTGTTACTTGGTGACATCAGTACGTTACGGAAGAAAAGGCGGGACTTCGACTAAGTCGTTTCAGGCAGTTTGTGAGCAGTGTTTCTGTGGGGAAGAGTAACTCCCTTTGGCGTAGACTTTGGGCTTTGTAACTTCGCAGACCTTTTACATGAACAAAAAAATATCTATAACACACTACAGGAAAGGGGAAAAAGCACAGAAGCATAATAGGTCCTCTTTAAGGTTTAAGCATATTTTGATGATTATCAGGAATCTCAATTATTTTGGCCAGGATTATCGTGACATGAAATTGTCATATCTTCCCATGCCTAATTCTGATATCACATTTTGTTTTGGTCAGTGAGTCAGACCTGACTAGCTTTATGGAAAATCGATCAGATTTACAGCATTATACTGTAACTGTTCTGTATTAATGTATTAAATCTGCCTGCCCAGCACTTATGTCTGTGAGTTTTTGAGATAAATCTGAGCTTTGTGTGGCATTTTTTAAAACAAACCCACTGTGTCCCAAAGCTTTTCGATGCACCTGAGAAAACCAAATTCTAATTTTTTTTATTGTACACGGAAGCTTATTAACTAAATAATGATTGTAGTGTTGTGTACAGCCAGGATTAAATAGGAGGAAATAAAAGGAAACTCTTTTGTCTGAACAATGATTGAGCACAAAAGACCATCTGGCATTATTTATACAAGATACACCTTGTTTATTCTAACTGACAATGGAGGAACTATTAAATGTTGTTTTCCACCGTTGGCTTAGTTATCTCCATGTTTCTGTTCCTGATGGGACACATTCCTTTGACATGTGACTGGGCCGGTTCAGCAACATTACACGCTAGCTGACACACAAATCAGAGTGTAGGACTTAGTCTTACATAAAGCCACGTTTTTGAAGACTAATCCATGTGAATATGTTAAAATATGTATCGAAGACTAGTATTCACTAGCTTGTTGTTGTCACATCCTCCCTTTTCATTCAGGCGGAGTGGCTGGCTGCTCAGAAGGATGAGCGTGCCATAGCAGGATTGGAGGATGAGGATGAGGACGGGGTCAGTTTCTCTTTAAACAGAAATATTCCAACTTCAACACCATGCATTTCCTGTGTATGCAAGTGAATAAGCTTCTCTAGTAGTGTATTGCTCAGGTGTGAACCATCATGCTTTTGCTTTCTGTCACAGGACACTGACAGTTTGATGGAGTGGTGGCACACTGTGGAACGTGAGTCACAATCACACTTATTTTAAAGTTACTATGAGGAACCTTTAACTTATGAAACAGCCTCAACTTAAAGGTCTTATTGATGACATATTTATGTAGACGAATATTTAAAAAAAAAAAAACAGATAATACATCCACAGAGCCTTTAGAAAGGTGCTGAATAAAAGTATGGCTTTTCCTGAAAAAAAAAATATTATTGTGAATTAATCACTTTAAAAATGTTGGCGGGTCAAAAATGAATGTTTCGTGTATCGCTGTGGAAGATATCTGACGTTTGGTTTCCACATCTAACAAGGCTTGTGAGCCAATAGTGAAAAGACGTTGGTATCACGTGGTATCTCTGGGTCGTCGGTTAGTGTGGAAAAAAAAACGGATAAATGGCTGAGATTGATGGTAAGTGTCTGGCAACGACTTGTTGTGAAGTAAATGCAATGGAAAGGGGAGGGAGAACGCGACATCTAGTGGCTGAATGTTATCAATAGCACCGTTAATACTGATGCCTCTATATGACCTACATAAGTAAACAAGGCCATCAGAAAGAATATTGGCTATTTCTATATAGTTATTCTTAATGCTCGTCATCGATGCCGGATTCTGCGCAAAATCAGACGAAATCATGCAGGTTCATCACAAAACTCCTTCAGCTCAGACTCCAGCAGCGACCAGCCCGCCACAGTGGGATCCGGTTTCGCTGCCGCCTTCGATCAGAGAACCAGAACCAGGACTGAGCGCGGCAGACTATCAGACCCTTCTGCAGTAAAATGAGAGGTTTTCTAAAAGGACTCTGGTGCTCGGAAACACTACCGTTTTTCTCAACACAAAATCAAAGTTCCTCGTAGTATTTTTATTTTAAGTAACAGATTGAAGAAACTTTGCATTGAAAATAAACTTGAATGTCTTTTTTTTTTTTTAAAACGTCATTAACGCCTGTTGCTTGATTGTATTTCAGAATGGGATGAGGTGCCATCCGACGATGAGGACAAAGTCATGAAAGAGGACGAGTCCAAGTATGTCTCTTTATGAATTTGGAGGAAGTAACAGAATAGTGATCTGTTCCTAGCTACTTTCAAAGTGTTGTTGTGAATCAGATCACTGATTGCAGCAGGACAAGTTGTGCTGAAACAATTAGTCAATCTAATCAAGCATAAATGCCAAACATTTCCTGGTTCTAGCTTCCCAAATGTGAGGATTTTATGTTTTCTTTGTCATATACTGAACTGACTACCTTTTGGTTTTGGACCATTGGTTGCATAAAAGAAGCGATTTGACCTTGGACTCTGGGAAATTTATAACTGGCCTTTTGTATCATGAACCACATTTGAAGGTGCTGCTTCCTCACTCCTTACTGAACTTACCAAGCATAATAACTTTGCTCCCAAATAAATCCCAGGTCATTCTCCATCTTGGCGGAGAAGGTCTATCGTGGCCTGCGTCTCTTCAACAAAGTCTTCACAGAGCGAGCTGAGGTCCTCTGGCAGTCCGTCATATCGCTCCACGCCATCGCCGACAACATCAACAACTTCCACCACAAGGCCAAGATCGCCGGCATCACCGGTGGCACCACCACAGCTGTGGGTGGCGTGACGGCCATCGCCGGTTTGGCTCTGGCACCGTTTACCTTGGGCGTCTCTCTCGTTATCACCGCTGTTGGCGTGGGTGTGGCGACGGCTGGAGGAATCGCTTCAGCCTCTGCGGCCATCTCGGATAACGTTAACAATACGCACGACCGGAAGAAGGTAAGCTGTAATTTTACAATGGATGCGATGTCTCCGATGGCAACGTGTGCAGCTTTCCCATTCACTTTTTATATGTTTGCCTGCAAGCCAGCACCTCACTAGAATAGTTGTGCGTTTTCCCTTTCATTTCAATGCAGGAAGTAGTGTGCGGCGATTCTGATTGACTTTAATGTCTTTCAGAGGCTGTAGCAGGCTTAGTTTTATTGCTGGAGTGAAGGTACTGATATCATATGGAAGTAGAAAACCGAAGGAATCCATTGGTACCTCGTCATGCTAGCTTGTCAGCAAGGAGGTTAATCAATGCTCCAAAGCTCCAAAAACTCATGGCCATTTTCAACTGGGTCCCTTAACCTCTGACCTCAAGATATATGATAAAAGTGCCCTTTACAGACATGCCCAGTTTATGATAATCACATGCAGTTTGGGGCGAAAAACATGCCATTTTTTGCATGCAGTACAAATGTGTCATTTTTGCCTATTCTAAAATAGTGTGTTGAATATTTCTGCATATTCGGGTCCCTAAACAGTCTTGGAATTACATAAATTATATTACTGTAAAGCTGAGACTCTTGTGGTTCTAATGAGCCCAACTGTATTCATGTGGGATTATGTTAATCCCCATAGTAGCTTTTTTATTGTAGTGAGACCATTTTTTTTTTAAACTTTGACCTCCCTGTATACAATTACCTGTGGTGACCTCTAGGATAATCACAGCCTCATGAAACTTTGCAGCCACAAACTACAGAGCTAGAGCATTCAGAGGACAGATGGCTTTCCAAGGTAGATTGACAAAAAGGGGGGTTCTGAGCAGTTTCGAGAACAGAAGTGCTCGCCATCCAATTGCGAAAAATGCAATTCTTGCAGGAGTCTTCAAATGTCAAAAGTTTGGGCTTTTTCCGTGGTGTTTCTCAAGGTCTCAGTGTTTTAATGTGGTATTTTGGAGGGATTATTGATAATTTTGATCAATTCGCGAGTGGTAAAAATTTTTTTAAATTTAGCACCAAATCTGTGTAACAAATGGTATCAACCCAAAAATTGCTGCAACAACTTATGAGACATAATAGAGCATGGGAATGACCATCATATACTTCTATCATAATGTTTTAAACCCTTAAACACTTATACAATTTATTTTAATGATTTTTTTCTGATTAATTACTAGAACAACTTGACACACAGTGCTGAGCTACATCTCAAATTAATCTTCAGGTTCCCAGCTTTCAGATGATGTACAAGACAAAAACGGATCTATGTGGGTCTCTTAGGGTTAACCGAAGACTGTGGTCTTTCCCTCTTCCTCCCTAGGTGGAGATAGTCCTGCAGCAGTACGAGGGTCACCTGAAGGCCATCGGGAAGATCCTCCACTTCGTCAATCAGGGCGTGTACAAACTCCGCGGCCATCCCTTCCTCAGGTCTGGCACCCAGCACTACTCTAAGGACTGGGAGACCCGCAGGACCGTCCAGATGATCTGCTTGGTGGACACGCCCGTGATGCGAGGCACAGAGATAACGGACGAGTCGCTCGCCTCGGTCCAAGGACTCTTCAGAGGCATAGACAAGTACTTCATCAAGGACTCCCGAGAGCTGAAGAAAGGCTGCAAGAAAGAGGTGGTGGGTGAAATAAAAGAGGTGGCGAATGTGCTCAACGATGGGATAGTGGAGCTCAATTCCATCAGAGAGGAGCTGCAGGACGCCACTGGAAACCTGTGAGCAATGTCCTGCAGGATGCCACTTTGACCATAGTTGTTACCTTAAAGCACCACCAGCCCCCTCTCCTGGCTACACGAGGGAACTGTTGGGCCCAGTAGGTCAGTATCTGCTGTTAACTAGACAGTTTCACACATTAAAAGGGTGGTTAAGGCCAAATTTTTAAAAATCAAGACTCCGGAAGTTATAAGAAGTTTAGACAATTGACAGTATATTCCAATAAATTGCTGTAGTGCCGCAACAGATAAAACAACTGTGAAGCTATTAATGGTAGGTGTTTTAATCCAACTCTGGTAACTCTCGAGGCTGTAGATTACTCTTGTTCTATAGATTGGTGCACGGATGATGCATTTGTGTAGGCAAAACCAGGAAGTTAGCATTGCCACTCGTTCCCTCGCCAAAAAGCCAATGGGATTTTTCCATTGGGTTTTGGATTATTGCAGAAAATAAGCTCCGTGGAAAACAAACGTTTAAGATACTTACATGTTTTGTTCAGCAAGATAATCTCCACAAATGAACACCGCTTTTATGATTTTTGAAATGTGACTGCAATCACCAGAAGTAAAAAGCCAATGAAAGTTACTGACGTATTTTATGTAGTAAAA
Organism: Adelosebastes latens; assembly: GCA_916700685.1. Taxonomy (NCBI): domain Eukaryota; kingdom Metazoa; phylum Chordata; class Actinopteri; order Perciformes; family Sebastidae; genus Adelosebastes; species Adelosebastes latens. The sequence goes on along the minus strand of CAKAKR010066529.1, from coordinate 62,518 downwards.
CAAAACGTTGAAATTTCTTCAGCTTTAACCACAGACCTTATTTCAGGCATCTAACCAGAAAAAAAACCCCAAAACCTTGACTTTGAGACGAGGGGACCGGAAGTGCTAAAATGCTAACTAATTTCCGGGTTTCAGGACTCATTCCTGCAACAAGCTATTTGTATTATATCGTAAAATATTTACTGTACACACAGGGACTGGTCAAAATAACAGGGAAACTGGCACACTTCTTTGAGCACTGTATGTTCTGTGGTTAAAAGGTTTAAATATAAGGTGTATATAATGTAGCTTTGTGGTCACAGATGGCTTTATTTCAACATTTGAGTTCAATAACACCTCTCTGACACAGTTTCAACATAAAGTAAAGGGCTATTGTATTGAATTTGATTAAGTTCCTATTATTTTGTCCAATCCCTGTATCAGATATCAGTATAATCAAACAAATGTTAGTAGTTGAGAATCTATGAGACTCAAAAAAGAGGAAACCGTGCAGACAAAAATAACAAAAAAGTCATGTGCTTTTGAAGCTGTAGGTTGCTGGTGCACCAGTTACAGTCACAGTTGAATCACAGCTTTTTGTTGCAGGTCTATTTGTAAGTTATTTCTGCATTTAAATTGTGTTACCATGTAAAATGATTTCACAAAACATGTATTTGAGCTTCATACAGAATCCAATTGGATGAACAATGGTTTTAAGACAGAAATATATATATTTAATTTTTTATTTTATTTTATTTTTTTATTTATGAAAATAAAAATCTACAAAAATTAAGATTTTTATTTTCATAAATAACTGTATTTATTACAATAGAAATAAGCAATTGGTCCCTGATATTGTTGGCATAAAAAGTGATTAGTCAGTTTCACTACAACGACAGTTACAGGGGTGAAAAGTGTATTCTTTCTATTTGTTCTTTATTTATCCATTTGTTAACCTCAATACAGAAAATGAGGAAGGGCGCCCACAAGCATTTTTTAATTTTTTTTTTTTTTTTTAGAAGGCGACCCGCGCTTCCCAGAAGGTGGCGCCCTAGGCGACCGCCTACATGGTCTTTACCTTAAGCCGGCCCGTTAATATGTTGTGATTACATGAGGACTTCTATTACTGTATGTTTTAATTGACAACTTTTTAGTGTCCACTTTTGGTCTTCCTGGATAAAGCTCCTGCCTTTATTTTGTCGGTGCATCTTCATGCATTATTTTAACCTGAATGGAATGAATCTGTAAAATGTTCTATTTTAATATATCCAGATATTTTAGTGTAACACTGGATCTTTGAATAAAGACTGTTTGCCAACATGCCCTGTTTGCTTATTTTGACCTTGGGTGAAGCTCCCAGCCTTCCTGTATATGTAGAAAGAGGAGACATGACAGTTTATGTCACATACATACATTGCTATTGTATTGTTTACCCTGTAATTCAAACTATTCCAAGATATAAATACATTAAGGAATGTTGAAGGCTCTTTTATGAAAGCAAATACAAGCTGTAATAATGTGAATCAGCTACTGAATACATTTTAAGTAGCATATATGATTTTATTATTTCATTATATCACAGCTTTTTTAGTCAAATCGCCTTTAAATTAATCAAATCACTTGATAATTTATCACTCACATTTTTTATTTCACATCCATTTTTACGGCTCCATTTTTATCAATTCATTTTTGTTACTTCCACCCCCCATAAGTCTCACCCCACTCAACAAATATGCAACGAACCGGCAACCATTTGTTGTGAACTAAATGCAATGGAACGGGGAGGGAGGGAGAATGTGACATCTAGTGGTTGAATGTTATCAATGCTATCAACTGTGTCTTTATGAAAAATGAAAAATTCAAAGAGGGGGATTCAAACCACATAGACAGACATATTTCTGATTTTCAAAGTAAAATTTTAAAATTGTATTTACATTTCAATATTTTGTGTTGAGCAGTAATTAAATTTCATGATTCAATATTAAGTAGCATATATGATTTGCATTATTATTATTATTAGCATTATTACAGACTCAGACATTCATGTCAAGTGATGAATCTTTCGTGGAGTAAAAGTTATTTTGCAAGCTCATAAGCCTTGTGTTATTATTATTATTTTTTTGTATTAATATTTCTACATATTAATATTGTCTACATAAAATTCTATCAATATAACTTTAAAACCTAATTTTATATATATATAAATGATTTTCAAAGTAAAATTTGAAAATTGTATTTAAATTTCAATATTTTGTATTCAGCAGTAATTAAATTTCATGATTAAATATTAAGTAGCATTAACAACGTCAAATATCTTCCTCCAACATTTTAAAATGATTAATTCACAAAAAAGCCAAACTTTTATTTGGCACCTTTCTAAAAGCTCTGTGGGTGTGTTATTATTATTATTATTATTATTATTATTATTATTATTATTATTATTATTATTATTATTATTGTATTCATATTTCTACATATTTACATATAAATATTGTCTACATAAAATTATGAATTAATTATTATTATGAATTATTATCATTAATTTTTATTATTATTATTATTATTTTTATTGTATTCATATTTCTACATATTTACATATAAATATTGTCTACATAAAATTATTAATTAAATATTATTTATTATTATTATTATTATTATTATTTTATATTATTTTATATTATTATTATTATTTTTATTGTATTCATATTTTTACATATTTACCAATAAATATTGTCTACATAAAATTATGAATTAATTAATTATTATTTAATATTATTAACTATTTGTATTATTATTATTTATATTATTATTATTATTATTATTATTATTATTATTATTATTTCTCCATATTTACATATTAATATTATCTACATAAAATGTAATCATCAATATATCCTTTAAAACTTGAACCCTGAGGTAGGGTATTTTTATTGCTTTTGGGTCCTGGAGGAGTGACATCACGCCTCCTGTCCAGGTAACACAGGTGATTTGAATGAGTCTCATGGACATGCGCTCTTTTCACTAACTATCCACAACTTTGAGGCTGTGTGGAGGCAGCATTTTCACTTCTGTATCTGTTCATTGTTCACCTTTTAAACTCTTATCTTTCCCCTGAAATCAGAGCAGGAAAATATCTTCCAGGTAACTTAACTCTCCTGAGATCCGCCTCAGTGTTTGTGTAAAACCGGTTTGACTTCTCTACTGAATGAAGGGGAAGTGAAGGACTGTTGTTGCTGTAACTTTTAAAACTCCTTTACCCTTCTGTTGCTTAACAACTCAGCGTTTTTTATTGTCATTTTTGTTTTGTGTTTCTGTCGCAACACCGAGGTAGGCAACCTACTCGTTTCATTGTTTTGTGTTGTCAAACATTCCGCTTGGAAACTGCATGTGACCTTCTTTTGTGTGAGAATGCCACCGGGCAAAACTGCGTTCAAATTTCTGCCAATTTAAGCGTTTTCTGCCTTATCGCTAACTTATACGTTGTATAAAGTTGATTTAAAGACTTATTACCACTTAGTTGGACATATTGTTCAATTCGGCTGAGTTTTTGTTCACCAAAGTATCTCTTGTATCAATATATCGTAACTTTTCTAACTGGCTTGCTCAGATTTCAGGCGGTTTCAATTTGTGGGCGGTGCGCTAGCAGACGCGTCATGTGACATAAACAAAGTTGAAATACTACTGAAAAAATGCACTGTATGATGGGTGTGATTTAGCCGATTTTGTCAGTAAAACATAAGTTTTCATAAAAGCATTCAACTCCTACTCAACGAGTTTTGCAAGTCTATCAGTTGCACATAATACCTTAAATTGTCAAATATTTGAATGGAGTTAATGCACAGCAACGACCTTGGCAGCTGATGAGGGCTTTAAAACACGTGTCCTTTTTAGCACAATAGTACTATTGTGCTGAAAATAAAAGCACAATAGCATGGCCTATGTGGCTGTCAGAGTTTCTATTTATTTGGGGCCATGTTTTTTTGCCTGCTAATATTTATACATCATGTATTTCAGCATGAATGTGTTCAGAAGGGATAAAGGCTCAACAGCCCCAACTCCAGTGGTTCCACCCAGACCCAGCAAGGAGGTATGGAGAGTATATTTTGTTTGTTTACATGTGTTTTTTTCCATTAATTGAGGCCTTCATTCATCACCAGGATATAGACAACCCCATCCAGCACAGCCTGAACCGGCCCGATGCAGGAATGACCGCCAACAGTGAGGTCACAAGCGAGCTTAACCCAAAAACCAAGGTGAGACAAACATTTGTAATATCTTCTCTTCTTCCCTTTTGACACACTTGACCTGACCTATTTTTTTTCTTTCCTGGTTCATTGATGTTGTCATAATTAATGTGTGTGTTTGGTATAAACATCAGAGAACGGGGGTGATGGGAGTTATGAACAAGGTCAACCCGTTCAAGTCTACCTCACAGGTAAAACATGACAACATTAGTTATTAACTTTGACTACTTTAATGTAAAATACGATTTAAACTTTCCGTTCTTTATTCAGGCCCCCTCCGCAGTCAGCAAAGCTGCTTCCTCAGAGTCACTAGAACAGGGAACAGACTCCACACAGGTGAGAAGAAGTCAAATATCATGTATCATATCCATCACTAACTGTATGGTACAGATTGGGTCACCTGCATGCTCAGGGAAAATTATTCTTTGCCTTCTTATATTGGGTATAATTGTCATTTAGCCACTTATTGCAACAGCCTCTCTGCGCCTCCTGCAGTTTTTAAATTGCAGGAGGCGCAATATTTGTTAAATATGTCAAAATACCATTTTAAATTAAATATTGTGGCGCTGCAGAGATGTCCTGGCCCACATATCATATTTTTTTTTATATTTTATTTTTTCCCTTTTTTCCAGGTTGTTTTCATATATGCAATTTACAGTTCGTAATTACAATAGTTTATAAACCAATTTTTAAGTAGATGAGCTTATAGACAAACTCGTTAAGTACACTAGAGAAAACAACTTCAAAATTCAAAATTGAAATAAAATTA